>JAABKK020021545.1:7635-18311 GCA_011634745.2 Catotricha subobsoleta | reverse complement strand
TCTACCTTATCTACATAGTTATCATATTCTAGAATACGATATTCCAGAATATCGCCGATCGTCTGTCTACGCTTTTACTTACTTTCTAAAAGTCAAGGGTATTTTTGAAAACTGAGGTAGTTTTAATAAACTTAAAAACACACATTTTTCAGTTCAAAATCGAAGTATGTGATTTTTGTTTTGAGAAGAAATGGGAGGATAATATCCTCTCATCCCATCCTTCATTACGAAAGATAAGTAAGAAGATATGTCGATTTACCGATTTTAATCGAAACAAATCTGACTTTGGACTATAAGTATAACTAGGATTTTTCTAATAATTAGCACTATATAGAATTGGGTTGGCAACAAAGTCATTTCGTTTTTTTCGTTAGATGGCTCTAGCCTTTCTAAGTTATTCTCCTTCAAACTTCAGACCACTTGTCAGACAACTGACATTTCATGGATTATTTAGGAGAAAAAAGTTTCAAGTTTAGTTGCTTATTCATTGTTTCTTTAGATTGAGTTGAAATGGATATTCCAGATGGTCATATTCGTCACGTTTTGGTTTTTTGTTACCGAAAAGGTAAAAACGCAGGGCAGACTTGGAAAAAATTGTGTGCTGTTTATGGTGAAGATGTGTTAACAGAACGCCAGTGCCAGAATTGGTTTACTCGTTATTATATATTAATCTTAAAGATGCACCACGCTCTGGACGCCTAACTGAAGTTGATGACAACAAAATAAAAGCAATGATCGAAAATAACCGGCGTAGCACGACATGAGAGATCGCAGAGAAGCTAAACATATCACATACACGCGTTGAAAACCACTTAAAACAACTTGGTTATGTTGATAAGTTTGATATTTGGATTCCTCACGAACTGAAAGAGATTCATCTCACCAAACGAATTTCCATCTGCGATTCATTGCTGAAACGTAACGAAACCGATCCATTTTTGAAGCGAATCATAACGGGCGATGAAAAATGGGTTGTTTACGATAACGTCGTGCGAAAACGATCATGGAGCAAGCGATATGAGTCTGCACAATCGACATCGAAAGCCGATATTCATCAAATAAAAGGTTATGCTTTCTGTTTGGTGGGATTTCAAAGGTATTGTCTATTTTGAGCTGCTCCCAAGGAACCAAACACTTAATACGGATGTCTACTGTCGCCAACTAGTAAAATTGGACAAAGAAATCATGGAAAAACGGCCAGAACTGGCCAATCGTAAGGGCGTCATCTTCCATCAAGATAACGTCAAACCACATACATCTTTGGTTACCCGCAACAAATTATTGGCGTTAGGCTCGGAAGTGATGCCTCATCCGCCGTATAGCCCTAACCTTGCACCATCAGATTATTACTTATTCCGTTCACTTCAAAACCATTTAAACGGAAAAACATTCGATTCGGATGCGGCTGTTAAAAATACGTTGATTAAGTTTTTTTGCTTCCTGGGATTAGTAAAAATAAATTCAAAATTTCCAGTGTGCCCCTAATAATATCTGAGCTGAGATGAATCAAAGACATGCGATTATTATTCTTTTACTGAATTAATATTGCAAATATTTAAAATCTTTTTTGAATGGATTCAATTTTATTTACGTGAACTTTATACGAAAAATTGAGGTGATGAAGAAAGATCTAATAATGGAACAATACATGGATTTCAATAGAGATAATGATTATTTTAATGATGTTTTGACCAATCAGAACGCGTTTAACGTTATTAAATGCAAATTAATTAGTAATTATCTCTTTAGTGTATCTACGGTGTATGGTTTATCAAATTCATTTGTAGAGATTTCTTTAATATGAGTGACTTTATTAATGTTGATGTCATATAAGAAGTGATCAAATTGCATTAAATAAATACATTAAAATAAATTAATTTATTTGATGTCTGTTAAAGACAAAATTTCGACTTCCGTTACTCACATAGTATTTTTTTTTTATCATTCCGACCTTTAAATAAATACGAAATTACAGTAGTCAACTTATCGAAAAGTACGTATTCGATCTTTATATTTCGTTTATTTACATATATATTATTGTTATTTATATATTATATGTTTTGCATAGTGAAGTTTTGTTACAAACAATTTTACAAAGTGTTATTCCGGTGTCAATGAAAACATTGAATTTTAAGTGATAAATACAAAAATTATCTGAATAAAATGGGTGTGACGATGTAAGTGAACATAATATTATAATAATTCATTATGGATAATCTTAAATAATTAAATGAAATCTAATGTAAATTAGCTTGCAACCATTTCCTATATTGGAAAACAAAACTGGCTCGGCAACAATTGACTTTTTAACGAAGCGTCTATTGGCCTTGGGTGCTCTTCAAACTGGACATTTTTTGGTGGATTGTGAAACATTTCAATCGGTTCCACAAATGGGTAAGTGAAAAAGTTATATAAATTGTTTGGCAATATTATAAAAACTAAAAATTTCATATTTGAGGTTGTGTTGTCATTTTTGTTTTTACGTAAAGATTTCTTCTTCTTTATCTGACATTTACTCCACTTACATATACTCCACTTACATTTACGCCACTTACATTTTTTATATTGCGCTTTTACCCATTGGTTTAAACAGATGCTAAGGTATTTTAGTTGCGTTTCTTTCCAATTTCGATAAAAAATATAGTATACTGAAAATCCCAGTCTGCTGATTTCTATCAACTAATAGAAATTGTAATCAATAAATTAAAAAAAAAAAAACAATAAACAAAATTCAAGCTCAACATTTATTTCTTTTATGTATGGTTTCTACAAATAAGTTTTATTTAAATTTAATAAATTATTTTTATTTGAATCTTATTTTTCGTTCTCTAACATAAAATATTGTATGATTTTCTTCAGCTATTTGGCAGGATTTTTCTAGAATAATAATAATAATTTTTAATTAATATTTATTAATTCATGAGAATTTTCATTTGTATACAATTTCTCGTTTTGTTTATCATTCTTAAATGAACTGCTCTCAATTTTGATAAAATTTTTGCAGAGTTATTTTTCTTTCATAAGAAAGTCGTACATCAATTAATGGAACGATCAATAAAAAAAAACTATTTTCTTGTTGTTTCTTTTTCTTTTTGTTTTTTAAATATAATTTTATTGTCATTGTTATAATACTATTTTTTTTATATTTTTTATATTGTCTTACTTATTTTATAGTAAAATATATACACATTTATTCATAAATAAATTACAAGAATATTCTTATATGAATTTCTTTTTTATTTTCTTATTTGTTATTTTAAATGAAATAATCATAAATTTCTTGGAACAAAAGAAAAAATTAGGCTGTGTGCCAAGACATAATATAATTATTTTCACTAATTCATTGGGGGATTATTCTGTTAAGGGAATATTATTTTCATGATGAAAAATATGTTTGATTTTGATACAATCATATTTAATTTTTGGAAAAATATATTTCTTCATGTGCATCCGCGTAGTTATACAATTAATAAAATAGAATTTAATTATGGGCTGAACTTGATGTTTTCTTTTTTCTTTTTTTTCTTTTTTTTTACTTTAATAAAGCGCTCAGTTCTATTTATTTTATTATTATTTATCAAAATTATGTCATAATTTAATATGCAAATATTACGTTGTGCAACAAACTCAGGCTATTTGATGATTTAATAAAATATAGACATATGTAATTATTAATATATTTATTTATTTTTTATTTAGAATATTTAATTTAGATATTTTGTTTAGATTGATTTTGTGATTTACGAAAAATCCAAAAGCTGTATAAATAAAATCACAGACCACCAAACAATATTTTCTTTTAAAAATGAAATGAAACGAAAACTACTATTGTATCTTGGAAAATTTGATTGAGAGAATTGTTCGAAACATAAGCATTTCGCTATAAATTATTTGAACTAACAAACTCCATTTCATAAATGTTAAACAATCTACTATCCACCGTTTTTATTTCAAATTTAAATTGTTTCGATTATTGACAAATATATAATAATTGCTCAGGTTGAAAAGTTGAATAACTTCTTAGAGGTATTCGTTTCTAAATTTTTCTTTTAATTATCTGAGTTAAATATAATAATTAAATTATTATAGGCGAATAAGGTTGCAATGTTTCAAACAGAACATAATACAATGACACTTAAGATATATTCTTACAGGAGAGTTTATAAATTTTACTTTTGCTGAAAGCCTTTTAAAAATTTAATTTAAAATTTAAGTTTATATTGATGTTTTTTTTTGTTGTTCATTTTGGTAAATTATAAGTCATAAATTTTTACACAACGCATCAAGGCACAGGATGTGGAAGATTTTTAATGCAAAATTTATAGTTTAATTTTTTAGGTGTTATTTTTTTTTTCTATATTACTTCTACAATAATTTTTAATAATTTTATATATTTTCTTATGTTAATAATTAAAATATTTATGGTTTCTATTTTCTTTAAAACAGAGAATTTATAACTTATATAGTTTTGTATGAAGATTGCTTAATTCAAATATTTAAATTTAAACTTGAAATATTTTTATTTCTTGTGTTAAGAAAAAGCTTAACAAATCAGTATATTTTACAATCCGTGGAAAAATTACTTAATTATCGGAGTTGGTATTGAGCCTGGTTATCCTTTTTATAAGAGTATTGATTTAACATACTATATTTTTTTTTACTTTAATCACGTTTGCTTTTGTGATAATCGACGCCAAATACACATCCATTCATCGGTAGTGAACCTCGTAAAAAAAAAATACATTTAAAAATAGTTGTAGCTTGTAGGTAAAACTATATTTTTTTTAGATGCATTTTTTCATAACATAGTTTTGTTTTTGAAACGAATTTACCTAAAATAAATTACAAACGTACCAAACTTTCAAAAATAGACTCAAGGACGAAAAACCTTATATTAAAATTTCTATGTGGTCTACCGAGATTTTATTATCAAAATACTAAACGGATTCATAATATTTTAAAAGTGAATATTACATATTAATATTTTTCGAATTAAATATTGTGCATTTTATTATTTATTATTTTAATTTATAACAAATATTGTTATATATATATATATAACTATATATATTTTTATATATATCTCTATATATAGTTCATAAGTATAACGTATTAAATTTCTGTTTGCCATATATTCTATGATTAAATACTTAATATACGAGTAATCTGAATAAACTGCATATTCAAGAAATCTTATTTAACATTTGTGTTATAATAATTATTAATTAATATTTAGTTTTAGACCGACAAAAAAATTATATGTTAAAATCAGAAATAATTAGTATTTAATACTAAAAACTCACTTAAATTTTATCTATAATTTCACGAACTCACTATAGAACATTTATGTACAAATTTTTAAGTACTGTCATAAATTCATAAGTATTTTATTTTTCAGTAGGTAATTAATTGATTTTTTGTTATTGATCCATAACGAACAGAACAATTTAACAAATTGAAGGGATGTATGTTTTTTTGTTTTTTGTGTGTGGATTTATTTATTAAAATTGGAAAGTACGTAGAACCTTTCGTTGGTACCATTTTAAAATTATTGCACACATTTTTATATATGAATTATTGTTGATTATCGGTACATCTGAGAAATTTATATTAATTAAAGGTAAATTCTACAAGTAAAATATTGAAATAATACTTTAGCCCTAGCATACAACCAAACACAATTGTATAGATGCAATTAATAACCAATAATTTAAAACATACATTCTTTCGAAATGTTTATTGTCTGCTTCTTCTTTATTCATAAAATACTTAATTTATATCTTAGAAATTTCATTAAATCGTTTAATAGATCTGAATTAAAACGAAAAAAAAAATAGAAGAAAACATTTGAGCAGAATTTTCAAAATATTTTATATTT
Organism: Catotricha subobsoleta; assembly: GCA_011634745.2. Classification (NCBI taxonomy): domain Eukaryota; kingdom Metazoa; phylum Arthropoda; class Insecta; order Diptera; family Cecidomyiidae; genus Catotricha; species Catotricha subobsoleta. Next base: position 12,433 of record JAABKK020021545.1, on the reverse strand, counting down.
TTCAATTTTTTTTGTTTCATTTCATTTTATTTTAAATTTATAAATGTAAGTATTTACGCTTTATATTTATATTTATTCTCTATATTTAGTAAATATTATTAACTACATATTTATTTATTATTTCTCTTCTAATTTATTTTTTTATTTTTTTGTTTAAAATTGTAAATAATCTATTTTATTTTAATATATAGTTTTATTGTCGATTTATTCATTTATTGTCAACGTTTTTTTTTATAAATATGTAGTATTAGTTTTTGTTTTTGTTTTTTTGTTTTATTTTCTACTATTATTCTGTCTGAAAAGTTATTGATTTCATTGTTTTTATATTAATTTTATTTTGAAGAATTAGGTTGAGATTTCTAATAAAATAGATATTTTTTTCTTGACTTTATTTTAGGTCAAAGTTTTGTTATTTTTTTTATATGCATATTTTTCGAACAGAACGAAAATTAATTTTAGATTTTCACAAAAAAGTTTACATTCAAAATTCGAATTGTTATTTAAAGTAGGTATTGTGGTCATTACTTTGAAAATGAATGTTTGTGAAAAATTTTAAAATTTAGAAAACTCAAAAATGATTCACAGATAAATAATTTATTTTGAATAGAATTTTCTTTTGTAATTATATATTAATATGATGAGGGTCATCTTATGTTATTATTATTATTTTTTCTAAATATATTTTTAATAAATATATTTTTTTCACTTATTTGTTAAGTTAAGATTATTAAAATTGCGCCTGCGCGTTATAGCTCACTTTTATTTTTATAAAATATAATATTTTCATTCAAATTTAAATGTTTTAATTTTTATAAATATGTTTATTTATTGAATGCTATTTATTATAGGAATTATTTATGGTCAAATCATTGCATTTAATAATTATCATCTTTATTAAAAATTCTTTGTAAAATTATTGTCAAAAGAAGAAACGCTCTTATATTTAACTAATATATATATTTCTCTTTTTTAATAAATATTTTTCATATTTAAACATCTACTTATAATTTATATAATAATCTCATTTATTTTATTTTATAGTTTCATATTTACTTACAACTCTTAATAGCATTTCTAATACAATTTATAATATATTTATTGTTTTAATCCAATATTGGATTTTATTGTCCAGTTACTTATAATAAATATTTTACTTAAAAAACAAAAACACCTAAAGCTATATCGTCGTAGATAACTAATAAAACAATATTATTATCATATATTATATATTTTAGTTTGTATAAAAAAATAATAAATAATAAAATCAAATTAAATTTATAGTTTATAAACTTCGATAAATTGCTCTAATTTTATTAATAAATTCTCGTTTTATATTCTCTACTAAATAATTGAACTGTACATAAGCGCGTAGTTAATTTATTATATAAATAAGTTTTTAATTATTTAAAAGCACTAAAATGGGCTTTGAGCGGCGTTTTATTTTACTGCTGAGCATATACATTGCTACTACATATGATTTTTTTTCACTAATTTAAAAAAAAAAAAAAAACACACACACACACATACACATTTCAAATATATTGTTGTGTGTTGAATTAAATTAACTATTTAATATCTGGGTTTATTAAAGTTTTAGTTCATCGATTGACATAAGATTAAAAGAAATTTATATACCCTCTTCTCGCAGAATGATTTCAATTTAATAAGAATATTTGTCCTCTATAGTTTAATTCAAGTTTTTATTATATTAATCACATGATATGTCACAAAAATTTATTGTTGATATAACATTGACGAAATGATAATTATGATATGTTCAGTTAATACATTTCTTGTAATAGTATGCAATCTTTGATATGAAATTGCTAAAATAAGTTTATCGAAATTATTATAGCTGCACACATGTTATAAATTAAAAAAAATATATTTACGAAAATTAATTAAATGAATAATATTGCAGGTCCGTGGTAAAATAAAATAGAAATTTAATTAAAATTTAAAATAGAAATTTTATATAAATTAAATTACTAGCACCAATTTTTTAAGACGCTCTTAAATAAATTTTTATTAAACATCATTTCGGTTCAAAATATTGCATTTAAAATATTTTTATTGATTTATCGCATTCTGTCGAAAGAACTATGCAATCACAAATGAGCTTGTTCTTCACACAAAAATATATGTATTTATTTGAGTTGTGTTTCAAAATTGTTTTTTTTTTTTTTATCAAAAAAAAGAATAAATGAAAGAAGCCCATTATCTACTACACTAAATATTCTACGTGAGTTCCCATATCTCATCGATTTATAGTCATTGTTCGCACGTATTTAGGATCCATTTCATCTAAATCCTTTCCCTTTGTTTCGGGCACACACATTACAACAAAAAATAGGCCGCAACATGAAATGCACGCATATAGCCAAAATGCACCATGCAATCCTAATAATTCCTGTATTTGTAAATGAAAAAATAATTTTGAAATTAACACAGTATTGAGTATTATAAATTATTAATGAAAAGTGATGTAGTGAAAAATGGGTGGATGGGTGGATACGATTTTTATGGAAATAAATTCCTAACAAATGAACCAATTTGGCACTGCAAATTTTAAATTATATTATTTTTGTGGGATTTATGAGTGAATGTTAAATTTGTTGAAAACTTCAATTCAACGGAAAATAAATATTTACCTCAAAGTCAACAAATGTTTTGACGCTCAAAAATGCACAGAAATAACTAAAACTAGTTGCAATCGAACTACCAATACCACGATACTCCAAAGGAAATAATTCACCAACAAGTAACGATGAAATCGGTGATATACCTTAATTAAAAATAAATTAAATATCATTAAAATAATATAACAAAAATATATTTAAAGACCATGGACATAACTCTGTGAATGAATGTAAGATTAGAACACAGAAAAAAAATGTGTTCATAAAAGTTCTTAATTAAATTTAAATACTAAATCAAATTTGAATATAAAGAGAGAAAGTTATTAAGATATTTTGAATTTATTACAAAGTATTAAAAATCGGAAAATAAAAAAAAAGTGTATATATAAATATATATAAAAGAATAGAACATCATTAAGAACAACAACATTAACTGGTTTTAATTTATATCGGAATGTAGTTTTATAGAGAAGATTTTAATGATTTTTTTTATTTGAAAACTTACCCAATGAGAATGCAATGGTAAAAACCAGAACACATAAAAGAGGTATCCAATCACTATCAACTGTGGCTGTGTCAAAATTAGTGGAAGCGATGAGTTTGTTGGCTTGCTCATAATAAATATACGATCCAAAACTGGCTAATGCCAATGACATAAATACACTACTAATTATTAATAATGGTATTCGTCCAACTGTGTCGATGAGTAGACCCGATAGCATTGCAGCCAATAATTGAACAAAACCAACAGCAATGGCGCCACCATACGGATTCATGCCATTAAATGTTTTTCGGAATATTGTGATTGAATAATAACCAAACGAATTAGCACCTGAAGAAAAAAAATAAATATATATTTTATTATTTAATAAATACAAATATTTATGGCTTCTTTTTTTTGTTTTGAGATGATTATCAAATATATTTATGTTTTTATAAATTACCTGTAAATCGTTGAAACACCATAAGGCCACATGTTATTGATATTGGTTTTATTATACGAGCATTCTTAAGTACCGATTTAATATTTGTATAAATAGTTTGGAACGATGCTTTTGTCAATAAATTACTAGTTGTGATTGTGGGTAATGTGGTTGTTCGTATTCTTGATGATCTGATATTTGATTGGATTGTTTCTAATTCAAGTTCTACATTACTGTGCGGACCTCGTAACCATTGTAGTGATCTATAATCAAATTCAGCAGACGTCTTTAATATTTTTATTTTTTACGTTTATATCCTTTATTATAATATTACCTGTAGGCTTCATCATCACGTCCTTTTAATACTAAAAAGCTAGGCGTTTCTGGTATGTAAATCACAGTCAGAAAAAGCATCATAGGTGCAACAGAAACTAACATGGCCAATTGTCGCCAATCAAGATAAGCACCAAGAGAAAATGATATCAATATTCCTAAATGTCCAGCAATCTTTTGTATTGCACTTAGAAAACCACGAATATCTGGTGATGATATTTCACTGATGTAAACCTGTTTTTTTTTTTTTAATTAATTTTAAAGAATTAAATAATGTTTTACAAAATAAAAAGAAAGATTTTCAAAAAAACAGGACGATTTTTACCTGTGTCACCATTGATATAATTGAACAACAAAACCCTCCTAAAAATGCTGTTGCAAACATTGTTTCGACTGACTTAGCAAATACTGTTAAAATCCATGATAAGGAAAATGGTAGTGACATTATTGTTAAAAGTCGCCGACGTCCATATTGCAAAAAGAAACCACCGAACAATCCGCCGAAAAGTGCTCCTGTGGGTTCAGAAAAATATATCTCTTAATATGATTTTATTTTACATAATACAAAAAAAGGACAAAACAATAATTTCAAAGTAATCAGAAATGTAAAAATCCCTATTTTATTATTTTCGGTTCAGTTAAATATGAAATATGTAATATTTCTATGCTGAATTCGGTTTAATATGAAAATTATGTGTATTAAAACAACAACAAACCAGTACAGATATGAAATATTTCTAAATGGGTAAAACGAATTTGCCATGTCCCAAAATTTTCATAATTCATTTTAAGAAATTTTATTATCTGCTCTGTTTCGACCTTCTTATTTCTATGTTTAATATTATACGTATAAAGGATTCTAATATACCCTCCACAATACCAAACCATAAATATATTTTTTTT
>JAABKK020021534.1:0-18311 GCA_011634745.2 Catotricha subobsoleta | reverse complement strand
CACAAACAACAAAATGCAAAATAAATTTGAAAATAAAAACATATAAGTATTAAAAATTTAACACTCAACAAAATAATTGTATAGAAACCACTTCTTTACAATATTAGTTGATGCACGCGAAATGAAAAGAATTGCAATCATTTTTATGTGTACAACAAATCGCATTATTCTAAGCAATAAACTAAATTAAAATACGATGTGTTTATTTGTAATAAAGAATGCATTTTCAAAAATATTATTTCCATTGATATTTATTAGAACAAGGTGAAGAATAAGCGAATTTTGTGAAATTAATGTTAACCGCGCGCGCTTAGAAATGGTGTACTCTTCATCAAAACTTTTATATGTATCCGAGTTTCTTTTTATTTTGTTGTATGTCGTATCATTGCAGTATATGAAATGAGATTTTGTGCCATTTAAATTTTGAACACAGTTTTTGCTAGAAACCAACTACAATTCAAATACATTTTTCACTTTGTTTATACGAGAGAATGATTTTGCTTAGAGATTTTGTATATTTTTTTTTTTTTTTTTTATAATACGATACTTTGCACTCTTCTTTAATTCTGTTCAATGGTTTTTTATGAATGCTTGCTTCGCTTTGCTATTTTATACCATCTACACCTATATGCTGTTTTAATTCAGCCAAGTTTCCCACGATCTAAGAAAATAAAAGTTCCATTTTAATACACAACATATATTTTGTTGTTGTACAATATGATAGCACTATTACAGTGCAGATATTTAAGGTATGATATTGTTATATCGTTGATATGTAAGTACTTACCCAGCTAATACAAAGAGTGTGTAAAATCTGGTCTGTTTCACTACAGTTTAAAGTGTATATAGAAAAATATCTGTATCTTTCTTTCTATCAAATACCTAAATGTGCACCTACCTATATGTATAAAATATTGCATATATATATACATATGTACTTAAATTGTATTTAATGTAGTATCAGCTTCAGCAGAGAATGTATTTATATACAATCTATACTATTTTCGTTACTTTTTTTTAATCGTGTTCTTTAAGCACATTTAATACTGCATTTATTTTTCCTTTTGTTTCTGTTCATACTTCTTATTTTTCTTCATTTTTTTTTTTTTTTTTATTTATATGTACAATTGCACATCTTATAGCAACCACCAATAAATACTCTACTCGTGCAATACTATTGTGGCACATTGAATACTCCACAATAATGGAATTAATATGAATCATATGAAACTGTTGAAATAATTCTGAGTTACTTCATTCAAAACTACTTAAAAATGATGGTGAAGTTTTATTGTTTATGTGTTCCAAATGATAGATTTTTCATCGATGCTTATAAACGGAAAGCATTTTAACCTTGTTAATTAGTATGAAACAAAATTCTTCGACCTAATACATTATCAATCAAGATATCAGAATTTAACTAAATTATTAAGTTTATTACGCAATTTACGCAAATCTTGTTAGATAAATACCTGAATTGGTTTACATCGCTTACCCAATTTGTCTATTTTATATATTTCCAATTTGAATAAATCGAAATCTTTGGTAAAAGCGTTTTCTTTTCCACTAAGTCTAAAAATTCTTCTCAGATGAAAAATGAGCTTAATAAGCGATTTATAAGAAATTAATAGAGACAGATGTTTCTCTGACATATAATCGAATTGAAAAAAAAAAAACAACATAAGAATAGCTCATTGCGAATGCTCGCACAAAAATTAGTTATTGAAAATCAATCGCATTTAAAGAAATTAAATTCAACTTGATTGTTATATGTACTTAGTTATTTAAAAGATATTTATATTGCAATTTCAAAAATTTCAAACCAATATACCAATTTACTAACCTTAATTTTTTTTCCTTTCAATTTAACAGTAGGGAAAATCATTGCGAAATTGAACGAAGACGACGTAACAAGATGACAGCGTATATAACTGAATTATCGGATATGGTACCAACATGCAGTGCATTAGCACGAAAACCAGACAAATTAACTATACTACGAATGGCTGTGGCACATATGAAAGCACTAAGAGGTAAGTTTTACATTACATTTTGTATACAAATACATAAATAATCTCCATTATTTTCATTGCTCTTTTACCTCTATTTCATTCAACGAATGTACTCCAGTTAAAAAAAAAAAAAGGAGAATAAAAAAAAATTAAATTAGAAAAGTTTTTTTTTTTTATATCAAAAACAACCATAAATTTGTTTAATAATATTAGGTGTGTCATGGAAGGAGAGATTGTGTATAGGGTATATTCTTTTTTCTTCTCTATATCCACAATTCGTTAACTTGCAGTACTTACATATCTTTGTCAATTAATTCTCGTAGAAATTATGTACATTATTACAATTTGCAAATAGAAAATGTTAAATTAAAAATAAAAAAAAAAAGAAAGCAAGAAGGAAAACGCGACGAAGATAAAAGTAAAAATATACTCGACAGGTATAATTTATGAGCTTTTTTTCTTATCTTTCACCCTCAAAACTTTCCCTCTATATACTCTTTTTAATGTTATATATGTGCGCACTTTAATTCTCGTGTAATAAAAAAAATTCTGTGCATAATAAAATACGACGAAAATAACAACAAAGTTTTAACAAATTTTTTTTCTACCACTTATAAAGTTTAAAAACTGAATGGCTGTGGTACTGATGGTTAAGCTGGCAAGAGCGTCATGAGGGGCACAGCCTGATATAATACTAACTGTCTGTCTATGTACCTACCTATGGAAATAATGGGCAAATAAAATAACAAAAAAAAAATGAAAAAGAAAAATTATTTGTACATGGCGGATTGGTATCACAGCCAACTTCATAAAAAATAAAAATTATACAAAAATATATCTCTTCACTAAAGAAGTTTATGTTCTATTTGACTGTGCGGTTTAGTTCTCTGTGAACATTGTTATCATTGCGAATGTTGTCGCCCGTTTTTGAATTGTTTTATTTTAATATAGCATTATTTCCATCTAGTTGGATAAAATAAAACATTTTTTGTGATGTCAACAAAAAAAAAGAAGAAAAAACGAAAAAAAGGGCATATTAAAAGACACACTGCATATTATATTGTGTAAATTTATTCGTTACCAAAAAAAAAAAAAAAAATTCTACCAAAAAGAAGAAAAAAAAAGTCATAAATTTCTAGAAAAAAAATAAGAGATTTTTAACTTCACAAATATAACTAACAATAAGAATGAGAATTGAGTTGGTGTGCAATAAACTAAGTCTAGTCATGTCGATGAGAATTTTTCACATTTTTGCATAAATTAAATGGAAATACAGAATGAAAAAATACTGAAGGAAATATAAAGAAAAGAAAGGTGCAATAAAATAAACGGATCATCATAAATCTTCCTGCTTCTTCCATTACCTTGTCGATTTAGATTCTTTTTTTTTTACTTTTTTTCTTTAATGTAAACTTTAGAAATAGAATATTGAATTTAGAAAGTCTGTTATTGTTTGAATAGACTAAAAGTAGAGTTGTCAAATTGAGTTCATGAATCATATCATTTGCCTTTTGACTATGTTGAATTTTACATCTACTCACAGCCACAATTACTAAGAAATTTATAAAATTTTCGGATAAAAAATACTGATATTAGAAAAAATAAAAGAAAAAAAATATAAGTATGTATAAAGAGAAAGAATTCAACCCCTCATTATTTTACCATAAATAACGAGTACCATTTCTGTACTCCATAATTCATATCTCACCCTCTTTAAACCTGTGTCCTCTATCATTTATTTATATTAGAAAAAGAGAATTTGCTGCCCATAAATTTAACTGTTTGCTCATTGCTGACTTCTGAGTTTCTGTGTTTGTGTGTCGCTATTTCATTTGCATAGATTAGTGGATATACCTAGTTTTGTAAAAATGTAATTTAAAAATTCTTTGAATTTTCTCTTCCTTTTCTTTTTTAATGAATGCTGAATGTGAATTTGTATAAAACTAACCAGGCTGTGGCTGTATTAATTTCTATTTTCGAATTAAATTTTGTTTTTGTTTTTCAGTTATATAAATTTTGTTCGTAGCAAGCATTTCCTTCCAATTTTTAATAAATTCTTTTTAAATATTTTGATTTCTGAATAAGTAATGAAACTAAGCTAATTTTTAATATTTAAGTGATGCTTATAGCGTTTATGCATTTTCTGGTTGGCAAGAAAAAAAAAGAAATATATATATATATATATTTTGTTGTCGTATAAATACTACAGTTAAGTTCAAATTTAATCTTTTAATACACAAAAAATTAAATAATCAGTTCAATGAAAGAACAACTACATCACGACTTTCTTAAATATATTTTGGTTTTTCTTTTTTTCTTTTTTGTAAACTAATTACAGTTCTTTTATTTAATCCGCATTTGCCATTCATTAATTACGTGTTTTTTTGTTTATGTTTATATTTTTTTTTTGATTTGAAATCGTTTCGAAATGCATAACGATTTTTCACTTAATTTTTTTTCTCTCACTTTTTAGAACTTCTTTGTTGTGGTCAAGAAGTTTAACTGTTTTCTCAAAAGTAAGGCGATCGATGTTATTAAAATTCATTATTCTTATCAAATTTAAACAATTCGAGAAACTCAATATAACCAAACTAAATCTTGATGATTTAATTTCCTGAAAGCTGTTTAAATAAACCGAAATTCTGTCTCTTTACGTTTATAATTCTTTCCATATATAGGTAATTAATTATTGTTTATTTATATTTGATTTGTCTGATAAAACCCATTGCTCGTATAATTATGCGAAAAAATTAAATATGATGGTGATCATTATTATATTACATTCAATATTAATTAAAAATCTTGTTAATTCACTAATAAACGCAATCTGTTGTAACGAAACGTGCACCAATGCATAGTTTAGTTTGACTGAACATCGAGTATTTCTTACAGAATTATGTTCCTTGCGCATCAAAATTTCTATATTACTGTAAGCAGTATTTGTTAGTTTATTTAATTTGTTTTTTTTTTTTTTTTTATTTAAATTCAAGAAATTATAGTCATTAAAATCAGAAAAAAAGAACAAAGAATTTTTCAATGAAAATAATAAAAATATTATTAAATTAATTAATTAATTAATTAATTAGTTAACTAATGTTATTTTATTTAATGTTTCTGCTGTTCCAGGCATGCAATTATTGTTATTTATTGGAAAAGTTGAAAAACTCTTTCGATGAACTGATTTTTTATCTCTGTACATTTTTAATTAATTTTGTGGTTCGAGAAATGTTTTCGTATTTTTTTTTTATTTTTATACCAAGTATTTTTGAATTGCTATTTAAGGTAATTTATTTTATCTAGCGTATTATGTCATGGTTTACAATATTTTATACCCTGAAATATATCAATAATTACATATAAAATATACTTTACGCGCGGGTATACTTTTAATAAGATATTGTTTTCGAAGGGACGGAAATCTTATTCCCTAACGAAAATATTTGTATGAAATTGGCGAAAAAACGTCATAAACATGGCATAACCTTGGTATATTTTGCCATTAATGTTAAAACATACCATGATTAATGCCATTCATATGACGTGTTTTCGCCAATTTCATACAAATATTTTCGTTAGGGATATGATATTTTTAATATAAGTCGAAACCAAAATGACAAAAAATATATTCCTTGATGATTAAAATACACCTCTTTAAAAAGTTTGGTATTGTTTCGGTACGAATTTCTCTTCTTTTAATTTATTTACAAAAAAAAAAAAATAATAAAAAATATTTTTACTAGAAAAATAAATTAAGTAGAGACGTATAGGTAAATCAATAGAAATATATCTTATTTCTTTAAAATTCCATCAATGATTTATTTTAAAAAATTAAATGAACAATAAAAAGGTAAACTGTAAATGTAATGTTTCTATGTTTATTCATAATTTTTTTTTCTTTTTTGTTTTTAAATTAAACTATTTTTATGTTCAGAGTCTTTTTTAATAAAACAATTAATAAGCAAATTGTCTCATAAAATAAATGTGCGCGGGTAAAGTTAAAATGAAAAAAAGAAGACATCACTTAGGTCAAAATGAAGCCAAGCTCATTCATTTTTATTAGCATCGCATTATATGATTGAAATAATAAAAAAATAAAATAAAATAAAATAAAAAAGGTTTTATAAATAAATGGTTGCTATTTCATTTATACCGGATGCCAAAAATATTCCTGATTGGAATATTTAATTAGAAATATTTTATTTTATTTTTTTCGTCCAACACATCACCATATTTATTTAAAATAAAAATAATATATAGAAAAATGTGAGTGCCCAATGAGTATATAGAAGTATTTTATACAATATACGTACAACTCTAAATATAAACTGAACATAGTGAACAGTCATCTATCTTAAAAACGTATATGCAGTGCAGGTAATAAATGCATACAGTAGTTGAAGCGTTTTCCAGTGATTTTAATCAATTAATTTAATTTAGTGATGTGTCGGTGTTCCTTATTTTTTTTTTCTTTTTGTTTTTCTTTTTATTTTCGTTATGAAACATGCTTTGGTATCGTTAAGATTTGGTTGGGATAAAGAAGTGGTATTCGATTATTTTTTATTTTTTTTATTCTTTCTTGAAAATATATATTTATTTTTTTTTGGTTAAGCGGATTTTTAATGACATTATTATTACAGGACGGTTGCACATACAATTTTAGTAATTAATTTATGTTTAGACTGGGGGCTTATGTTTTATATATCCGTGTGGCTTAAATTTACTATTGAAAATTATAATTTAAAGTTCATTTGGTTTTCAGATTTATGAGCTTATAAAAGGTATAAATTCAAGTGTTTTATGAGTAGATAATTTCATAAAATAACGAATTTCGCGTAAAGTGAAATTATATAGCGATAATTTAGTAAGAAACCTAATTGATGGGGAGACCATTTAGCGTGCTTTGTAAAACTACATAATTAACAAAATTGAATTATTTCGATTCACTTGAATCATAGTTGAAATACGATTAAAATTCGTCTAATTTGAATGAATAATGTTTTGACATCAAAAGCCCTTCAAAATATCATAATTCTTTTTCTTATTTCAATTATTTTGACTGATTATACCTATCTGAAGATTATAAATTTAGTACAGACTTATTTTTCCTTTTACACAATTTTTTTTCTTTATTATTATATGGATAATAGCAAATTATTTTATGTTTAACCATAAAAACGCAACATATAAATCAACTATGTATTTCGCATTACATTCAATATTAATCCATCATTTTTAATCAACAACCGCATCATAATATTCCCCTTTTTTTTCATTTTTGATATTAATAATGTCTTCATTTAATAATAAAAACAAAAATAGTACTTGATAGGTGCTTAAGTATAATAATAAAAAAAAAAAAAAACAACAACAACAACAACAAAAATATTGTAAGTAGTTAAATATTAGTATTTTATGGATGTTATTGTTGTTTATTATATTCCTATTTAGCACGAAATAATCGTTAAAATAATAATCATTCTTTTAAAATATGACATTACTAATTTACGTGTTTCTTTTTTAATCTTGGATAGGAATGGGTATTTGGTTCACCAAAATTATGTGCAGTAACAACATTCTCTGTTTTATTTTTGTTTTTTTTTAGTTGAGACATATATACAATACATATAGTAACTATGAGAGTTGGATAACTGATAGAATTTATAGAAAAACATGACAATTAATCTCTATGTTAACGTTAAAAGACAATGTTACGTAAATTCAATTTGGAATATTCCAATGCCAAACATATGAATATTTAAGTTCGAAATTGGCATCTGTGTTCTCACAACTTAATTTTATAAGAACAAAAAAAAAAATATAATTTCATTACTTTTAACGTTTAAAATTAAAAAAAAAATTAAATAAATAAATAATGTAGTGTTTTCAGTAATATTAATTTTATAGCAAACCTGATTATTTATTTATTTTTCTCATACTTAAAAATGTGAGACTTTATTCCTTTATAGCCATTAGTGGCTAAAGTATTATAATAAATATTTTTAATATAAAAATGTAATAGGTTGGCAAAGGTAAAAAAAACAAAAAAAACAAAAAAAAAACATAAACTTTTATATATTTTTATAAATATTTTATATCGTCACGAATATATATAATTTTTTTTTTTTTTTTTCGTAATATGGTTGTGCATACTAAATAATAACAATTGAATAAATACTTACAATATTATAAAGCAAAAATAATGAAAGAAAAAAAAAATTATACTTAAATGAATCGAATGAAATGATATGAAAATGTTTTTATAATAAAATTGAACACATTATTTTGAAAAAAGAAAAAGAAAAGAAGAGTAACTTTTTGTTATTTTATTCCTACGCACAGGAGAGATAGCTTATTAAGTATTTGTATTACTGTACCGAATCACAGCAGGTAAATGGAATTTACATTGAACTAAAAGAACTAAGCGATGCGTCGTCAAATTAAAGGAAAAAGGTCAAATAAATCTTGATCTCTTTAGTACGAGTTAATTTTTGAACTTTTTCTAGTAATTCCGATATGCTGCAGAGATGTAAGAAGTAAGAAAAACGTTTTTTTTTTTTACAAGATAGCAAGTAGGTACTTAACATTTTTCAAAATGTAAATCTGTCAAACAGAAAGAAAAAAAATGGCGATGCGCGTATCATTTAGTCGTAACATTTAAAAATCATATGAATTTCAGTCCCATCATCATTATTATATTAGTCATGTTATGAAAACATTTAAGCCAAATTTATTATGAAAAGAAATATTTCTTGCATTATGACTAGTGACTAGATGGTACTTATGTAGAATATTATATAATTCTTTATATCTACATCACAACATACAATACTCATTACCATATCACGTTTATGGGAAAATTTACTATACCAAAAACCATAATGTCTTATTACATAAATATTATATTATTCTCTCACACAAAATCTTTTGCACAAACTTTTCCGCTATATGGTAGCATAGAGTTTATTTTAGAGACTCTTGTGAAACATTCTATATGCTATAATATTAGATGCATGTTTTCTACTTCCAGAATATATGTACCTAATATTAAGATTGTAGAATTTTATATAAAATAAAATAAAAATGAAATAGAAGCCCTAAGGTAAAATAATCTATTTATGTCAGGGATGGGTGTATCAAATTAATTTCTCTAAGCTAAAACATTTTTTTTTTGTATTGCAGTGCAGTGTATACGATTTTTTTTTTGTTTCATTTATATTGAGTGGAATTGTTCGCGAGTCTGATCCAAAGCAACTAGTCTTTAGTCCTCTCAACTGATCTATATGTTATTAGTCCTGAAGCTAGAGTTTTATATAATTCTTAATACACATACTTATATTTTATCCATTAATGATATAAATTTGACAGAACACATACCTCATACTTAACAATTCTACATTCATATCTTAAATGATTCAAGATATCCTATTTCATTGAATTAGCCGTTCTTTGTAAAACTACTTAGAAGCATTATGGAATGAGGTTGATATTACCGCATCCCTGAGCTTTATATTTTCCAGATTTCGTTTGTATTTCGTTTATGTTATTATAACATCTTATTATAGAGTCATATCATCATATAAAGAGCTATTCTACTTATACGTATTATCAGTTACCTACTTCTATACTTCTATTATTATTTTCTGTCTTACATAAATTTACAAATAACAACAACTAACTTTACATAATTCTAAAGGTACAACATAAAACATAATAAAACGAAATAGATCGTAACTTGTTACTATATTTTATATGTGCTCTTTTACTACTGACATGGAAGCGACTTACTTAACAATTTTAGTTTTGTGTTATTTTTTCTCTGTCCTGTATTTGATTATTATATAATATGATACTGATACATAGAATAAACTTATTGTTTTATATGTTGCAACTTATATCTAACCATAATCTGGTATATTATCAGCATAACCATAAAAGGTGTTAAAGGATAATGCTATAATCCTTTTTAGAGACATTTTAACCTTTATAGTCATCATCATCACCATTATATATGGGCCTAGTTGTATACTTAACACCATAATAGTCACACAATTTGTAACATTTTGGTATTTTTTGGGGGGGGTTTTACTTATCTACTGGTTACTAAATATTAAATTATCCACGTAACGATTCAACAACATAATAATTAATTAGTTGTTTCTAAAATGGAAAATGAAAATAGAAATATAAGTAGTTTATACTATAAATGATGCGGTATTTATAAATATTACGTATATCGTTTGTGGCTATCACATAAATTAATAAAATAAAATATACACAATATATACATTTTTTTTGTTGTTGTTATTTTTCATCAAACATTCTATCGATATACATATTTTGATATAAAATTCGCGTAAATAATATATACCTACGCATTTCATTATAAATTAATTAAACATTATGAAATTTGCAAATACAATATATATATCGTAACATATATAAATGATGATTATGAATTTAGTATATATGCGAGATACTCTCAAATCAAACATACGGTGTATGTACGGTCGGTATATATATCTACCTTAAATCTGTTATATAGGTAATAATATAATTATAATCGCGTAAAGTTTTTGCAAAAGGGTCTAAAGTTAGATTAAAGTTTTGCTGAACATTACTGTTGAAAAGTTACATAAAATGTTATTATACTGAATAATATATATAATAATGTTGAATTTATATCAAATAGCTAACAGACCTTACATTAGATACTGAAAGTACGTATAGCACATTATAATGATAATGAAAAATGGAAAAGTTAAAAAGCAATTAAAACTCAAATAAAATATCCCTCTTGTTTTTCGTATTTTATTATTAAAGTTAATCATACTGTTTTTTTATTTTTATTTTTATTTTTATTTTTTTTTTTTTGTTTAATTTATAATGAGAGAGAAATACTACTGCGAACATATCACAAAGTATGAAATTAATTATTATTACTTAAATTTTTGTCGTTATAATTATTTTATTTGTATTCTAGTTTAAAACATTTCTGTATTATGTTGATTTAAATCAGAATTAATGTAGAGTTTGCCACTGTTAAAGAAAATGAACAACAAATCACACTCTTCTTTGGAACTAGAACATTTCTCATAAGAAAAACACTTTCATTTCCCACAATCAATGTGAATCTAAAAAATAATCTAAGGTTTCACAACAGGCGAATGAATCATTGAAAGTTAAGTTTTATAATTCGAGTCTCGTCTAAACATTTAACTGAAATTGAATCATTGAACTAATTTTATTTAAAATTGGTTAGAATAAATGACAATACCTATTTATTTAATTAAAGCCATTGTTTTTTTTTTGTAAAATTATATTTTAGAAAGATATAAGAAAATATGTATGAACAAGATATGCGTATTTATTAGAAAAATTATAGTTTAAAAACGAAGGTTTCAGTTTTTTTAGTGTTCTGGTTCTGTTGCTTTACCTTATGTTAAATAGGCATTTCCCATTCCCTGTATACAAATACTTAAATCGTACATAGTAAGAATAAGATAAGAATGTCAGTAAAGTATAGAAAATGTAACTATAAGGGCAAAAGTCGAAAGAATATATACAACATATTATTTAATACTTATTATATATTTAGTTATAAAGGTTGTCTTTGGTATATTATGTTAATTACGTGAACTAAATAATCTGATTAAAAGTTGCACGGCTTTTAAATTTATATAATGTTATGTTATATGGTACAGACCAATTATCTATTTACAGTAGTGAACCATGATACATAAAATGTATTCTGTGGCATCATTTGGTATCAGTGTTTACCATAAGCTATTCGTATACTATAATAATAATATATATTTTAACACTTTGCGACAAGATTTTTCTTATTATTATTACCTTGAAATTATACTTTGCTGCCGATAATTTTGTTAGGTTTTTCACAGACCAAAATTATAAAGAGACATACAGCACCACGAAGATCTCATTTATTTTCAAAATTCTTTATACCCGTTAAATCAGGAGACCAAATGCATCTCAATAAAACAATAGTAGAACTTGGCTTTCAGATATTATTACCATGACCACAAAAAAGCTTTAAATTTCTAAACTTTCTTTAAATCTTATATGGTTTTGAAGTTTTAAACAGTTTTCATAAAAAAAAAAAAATGATTAACGACTGTTATTTATAATCCGAAAGAATTTGTATCTTATCATAATTATACTGGTTGTCGTATTTTTCGTTTTACAAATATTTCAATTTTTGATCTTTCTAATAACTTTTCATTTCTACATCGCAATAATACCTGCTTCGACTGTGTATGTAAATAGATTTCAGACTAATTAATAAATTTATCTAAATCTAACAAGAATATTTAAATTGTTAGCTATTATCATTTTGTATGTTCGTTATAGCTCTTAGTAACAGTCTGTTACTTAAAGTATTGTAAATATAATTTTGTTAACTTTTGTGTAACTTCGAAATAAATAAAAGAATTTGTAATGTTACGAAATTATATTAAGGATTAGATTATCGTAAAACTTAAAATTGCCTGCAAACTATTTAGAATTTAGATATTTTATTAATTTATTAATTAGATAATAAAAGTGTTTGAATGTAGTTTTCGACAGATAAACAGAAATATATTGCAGTCAAACTTCATTTTACAATACACTTTGAAATTAAAATAAAACCAACGATAATAATTGTTTTATTTAAGGCTGAATGCATATAATAGACTTTATAATGTATATAAATGTACAAATTAACTCTTTGATGTTTACATTTTTGAAACAATGTTGCCTTTTTATTTTATTTTTTCCTGTTCACATAAATTATTATAAATTGAAATACAAGTACATAAGTAAGTTATATTATAACAATAAAGCTTATCGCTTAGAGAAAAAAAAACTACAATGTTGTGTTGATCGTACGTAAGCACTTACAAATCCATTGTAAAAAAAAAATAAAAACAAGATTTTTTTTTTATTAAAATTTAATGGAGAATCTGTTTAAATAAGTAGTCGTTATTACTATTATAATAAAAACAATTGTTTGTTTTTTCAAAATTTTAATATTTACTTATAAATGTGGTTCCATTATTATATTGTTGGTTGTTTAGATATTTTAGGTAAATTTTTATTATAATTGTTCATGTTTTAAACACTATTTTCATTTAAATTGAATCATTAGATAATTGTTAATAATTATTTTATCTAGAATACACAAATCAAAAATGTCATGCATTCAGTTAAACTATATCTCCCATCATTACTAATTTTTAAACAGTATTCGATAAATAATTTTTGATTTTTCTTTTTATTACAGGAACTGGAAATACAAGCAATGATGGCACATATAAACCATCGTTTTTAACCGATCAAGAACTAAAACATCTTATTTTGGAAGCAGCTGATGGATTTCTATTTGTTGTATCATGTGATGAAGGGCGAATAATTTATGTTTCAGATTCAATAACACCGGTTTTAAATCATACCCAAAATGATTGGTATGGACAATGTTTTTTTGATAATATACATCCAGACGATCGTGAAAAAGTTCGTGAGCAATTATCTACACAAGAACCACAAAATACTGGACGAATATTGGATTTGAAAACGGGAACCGTTAAAAAAGAAGGACATCAATGTAAGTAATCTTCTTTTATTTGATTGTAAATATAATAAAATATTATTGACAAATGATTTTAATTTCTATATTTTTTGCATGCAGCCTCAATGAGATTAATGATGGGATCACGTCGAGGTTTTATATGCCGAATGAGAGTGGGAAATATAACTTCTGATAGCCATTTAAATCGTTTAAAACAACGGAATTCATTGGGTCCATCAGGTGGTGATGGTACTAATTATGCAGTTGTGCATTGTACGGGTTACATTAAAAATTGGCCACCAACTGATATGTTTCCTGGCGGTCCTATGGATCGACAGCAAGATGATAATATGCATTCACATTGCTGTTTAGTTGCCATTGGTCGATTGCAAGTAACATCAACAGCAAATTCATCTGATTTATCTGGTGGTAATAATCCATCAGAATTTATATCGCGACATGCAATGGACGGAAAATTTACATTTGTTGATCAACGTGTAAAGAATATATTGGATTATAATCCAACAGATTTATTAGGAAAAAGTTGTTATGAGTTTTTCCATCCGGAAGATCAAAGCCATATGAAAGAAAGTTTTGACCAAGTTTTAAAACAAAAAGGGCAAATGTTCTCGTTGATGTATCGTTTCCGTTCAAAGAAATGTCAATGGATATGGTTGCGAACACAAGCCTACGCATTTTTGAATCCATACTCAGACGAAGTAGAATACATAGTGTGTACAAACAGTTCAGGGAAATCATTACACGTTGGTCAAGAGAATACTACACCAGAGCATGAACAATATCAAGCACCTGGTATTGATTATTCATTACAACCACCGCCATCTGGAGTAGTTGGCACGGGAAGTAGACGAGATACTACAGCAAGCAGTAAGTATATTTGTTATTGAATATAGTTTAATTTACAGCAATTCAGCAATATTTACATTATGATATTTTAGTAGATGTTTACAATTCTCATGGAATGATTTCACACCTTCCACCCCAGAATAATGTAGTACAACGTCCAAATAGTGCACAGAATTCGGTTACTTATGGCTATGAACCAACACCATCTCCTATTGGGTATGTAGAGAATTATTATATATGTTTTAGATTTCCGCTAAATCAAATTTATATTAATTTAGCTATGGCTCACCTGGTGCACCAGTACCATCAAGTTCGGTATTAGGTCGCATACCTAAAAATAACACGACATCACCAACCCCTGCTGCTACTGCATGGACTCTGCGACAGGTAAATTTCTTCAGAATTCTTTACTTTCATGTACTAAGATATTTTTGTTTTATTTGCTTGGAAAATATAGCAACAACCGGTTACTGAAAGTTATCAATATAATCAAGTAAGCCCGTCACGATCGCCTAGCGGACCTACTTATACACAGTTAAGTGGAGGAAATCCACGACAACAGCAGCAGCAACAACAACAACAAAATTATCATACAACTGGTGCTCCACAATCTAATGCTGGTAAATATAAATTAATTCTAACTTTTTATGATTGATAGTTGTTAGACGACGATAATAATTTTTTTTTTCAAGGCATGTGGGGTTGGCAAAATACAAATCAATCTGATCAAGGACCAGGTCCCAGTGGTGGTTCAGTTGGAAATCACTCGGCAGTTGCAGTTGTGACATCGGCTGGTGGTTCGACACATGCACAAGGCGGAGGCGGCGGTAGTGGTGGCCAAGAATTGACTGAGATGTTAACAATGCTTGATCAAAGTGGTACCACAACATTTGAAGATTTAAACATAAATATGTTTAGTACGCCGTTTGAATAGAAATTAAAATTGAACATTAGTGCGGGATAAAAGTATACAGAAAATAACAACATAAATCCTATTTTATAAATTAAAATCAAAAAGACATAAAAAAAAATGAACAGTCAAGAAAAAAGAAATCGAAAATTCAGATGTTTATTAAATGTGTGCAATGAGTTTAAATACTAAATAAACATTCAGTTTAAAAGTGAAATTGGAAACAAACTAAAAAAAAATCTAAAAAAAGAACATTTTTTAAGCAGTCATTCCTCAGCTCTCAAATTTAGAATTAATATAAAAATAATATTTAAATAACTTTTCCATTTCTTTATCGATATCATTTAATAAATTTTGGAAGTAATTTTTTTTTAAATTATATATTTTTTATTTTAGAAAAATAAAATGTGGATAATAACCACTACCAGCAAACACAAGCCACCATTATATTTTTGTTTTGATTTACTTTAAAAATAATTTATAATTTTTTGATCATGAAAACAAATCAGAAAAAAATATTGCAAATAAAAAATCAATATTATTAATTAATAAGGAATATAAATACTTTTAAATTATAAAATAAATTAAAATAATAATAATGTAATAATTATCGTTTTTGTGCGTGTATGTGTGTGCTTTTTAAGATATAAATTCATTAATTAATTAATACTATTGATCAGAAGTAAAAAAAATAAATAATAATAATAAAAATCCATCATCCCACTTTTCTTATTTTATATCGTTAAGTATAAAATTCAAAAGGAAAAATTAAATTAAATTAAATTAAAAAATAGTTTTTACTTTTAATTGTATGAATTAATTAAATTTTTAGACATAATTTATATAACAACAATTAAGATAAATTTAAACAATTTGATATTATTTTTAAATTATTTTTATTTTAAATAAGTAATTTAATGATTAGTTTGAAAGAGACGGAAACGAAAAAAATCTATGTACATTTTTGTCGCGCCTAATTTTTCTTGAATTACAGAGACTTTATATAAATAATAAAAAATTGCATTTTTCTTTCTTCTGATGTATTAAAAAGAGTTTTAAAAATGCATTCCTTGGGGACCATTTCCTATAAGTCGGCTAAAGCACTTTTCTCATTTTTGGAACAAACCTCTGAGATATTTATGCATAAACATGTTTGTTTTCTCCACAGCACTTTGCTTTTTGACATTAGCCACGCCTCTTGCTAGTGACCTTAACGTTATAAGGGGGGAGAAGGTGATAAAACATCTATGGAATAAAAGAATACCTACCAAACAATAACGATGCGTAATCTAAATATGTATGCATTTTTTAAACAATATAATTTATAGTTTCTTACATAATATAATTTATGTTATTGGTAAATATTTTAAATATTGAATATAATAGCTAATGAAATAATTAAAGCAATAATAATATAATTATGAACATATAACACTTAAACTCTTAGCTGGATAATCGTTCTGACGTCTAAGCTAAAGAATCAGCCATGATACTGGCTGACACTGTATTGTAAACGGCATCTTGAATAATTCACGGTAAACTAATTGAGCTAATACTATTAGGACGGTAAGCAATTTAATAATCGATTCTCTTTTTTTCCAAATAGCATAATCTATCGCCATTACCCGCGTAGAGCTATCTTTGGTAAACAGGTTATAAGTACATATATGAAATTTGAACTTAATTATTTTTTCAACTGTTGGATTTTCATGTATAATCTGTTTACCAGAGGTAGCCTTACTCGGGTAATGGTGATGGAATGATAATCGAACACACAAAGTAAACTAACACTTATCATACATTACATACAGGCCCGTAGCCAGAAGGTAATTTCAGGGTGGGCAAAGCCGGAGTCGATTTTTTTTAAGGTTTATACGAAAAATCGAATTTATTTTGTTCCAATTTATTGAAATAAAAAATAGAAATAGGCAACATCGAACATCGTTTAAAGTAGTATAAACTTAATTAATGTTTAATAAGAATAATTAAAATAAGAAATTTAGAAAATAAGTGCTCGATGTTGAGGCAACCAACGATGTTGGGGCAACCAACGATGATGATGCGTATGAAGGTACAAAAGATGAGTATGGGTATGGCGAATCTTGGATTTGCGTATTTGGAACAGCTGAAACGTAAATAAAAGCATTTACATTTCTGCTATTCGCATCGCAACGCACATCCAAATCGAGTTTGCAAGAATATCAACTGTATTACCTTGGTTTTTATTTCTCTTCTTAAACATATCCATCAAAGTACTTTGCGTTAGCGTATTTTTTGTTTTCCTTTTGTCTATTTTTATTTTATTTGAACTTATATATATTGTTATTGTCCAGGATGGGCAAAATCAATGCCAGGGTGGTCAATGACCACCCTAGCCCACCCACACAGGCCTGATTACATACCTACATTGTTTTTTCAGAATTGGCGGGATTTTAAAAAGTGACAGCGAGTATGGTAAGGTAAACAAGCCTAACTGCGTACAAATTTAACAAATTTTGACTTTGAATTGATGCTATATAGTTATTTATAGAGATATGACTTAAGTAAAGCTCTAGAACTTAAGATAATTTTATTTTGAACCGAATTACTTTTTTATACATAGCATTAGCTTCAGCTTTAATTAAAATTAATAGAATTTCTAATTAAGATTTTTCGCCTATCTGCGTACAGGGTACGCCTATCTGCGTACACTATTCTGCCTATCTGCGTAGACTGGTTTTTCTATACAGTTTGACATCTATTTCTGCCTATCTGCGTACACTGGTTTTTCTATACAGTTTGACATCTATCAGCGGTTCATTTGCATTACCATACAGTGTTACCAGGTCGGTATACAGTTTTGTGAGGACAATCCTCGAAAGCAAGAAAAAAGATCGAGCACAATAAAAAAATTAAATTCATTTTTGAAAAGTGCGTATCGCTAATTTTACACTTTGCAATATTTGATGATAATTCA
>JAABKK020021523.1:0-18316 GCA_011634745.2 Catotricha subobsoleta | reverse complement strand
GTTTTTTTCGCGGTATTTATAAGAAATATAAGAAATAGTATGGTTTTTCAGTTTCTCAAAAGTCAGCTAGGGGACAGTGCGGAAAAACTCGCATTTTTTTTTTAGCTTACCCTTTAATTGTTGGAACTAAAGACCTTTTTTTTAGCTCTCAGTGATTACGTAATCACGCGGGGGGGAGGGAGTGGCCGCTGAATGATTACGGTTGATGACGAGGGGGGAGGGGGTTTCCAAATAGGTCGAAAAATTGATGATGTAATATATGGACAGCCCCTAAATTTAAATGAGTACTCAGAGGTTAATTAGTATAAGTGCAACCAGACGTACGAACGGAGTGGGGTGGGGCATTAAACCACCCAAGATTTGTCAGGAATAAAAAAATTGTAAAAAAAAGATGAAATAGCATGTTTTTTTCAGTTTTCCAAAATACGATTTGCATACAGCTCGGTTTTTTTGTAGCTCGTGGCATTTTTGGTGAAATAGTATGTTTATTCAGGTTCTCAAAAGTGGGTTAGGGGACAGCGCGAATTATTCCGCATTTTTTTTTTGCTCTCATGTTTTTGATTGGAAGTTCAAAAAACAAAAAATATTTTAAAATCTACCCCTCCGGAAGAAAACAAAAGCGTGCGCACCTATGAGTGCAACCATACTGAACATAAGTTGTTTAATAATAAAGGTAATTAACTTTTCACATAAAGAACTGTATGGTCATCAGTCTTCAACAAAAAAAAAAAAAAAACAAGAAAACAAAAAAACAAATGATTTCTTTTTCTGTTTTAAATTATATTACATTAAATTAATTCTTAGAAATTAATACCAAATGAGATTTCATTTCCCTCAGGCTACTTAAATACCAGTTGACGAAAAATATTTTAACAAGATAAATAAATATTTCTAAATTTATTTATCATCTCCGGCAATATTATTCCAATAATTAAAATGTTGATTATTTTTAGATGGAAATTTGTCTAGACATACGCGCTAAAATGTAATTAAATGGTCATTCGAATTTATTTTATATATTTTGTTATTAAAATAACATTTGTTTTACTAGCCACTGAAAGCATGTTTTCAAATAATAGAATTGAAAAATTGATTAATGGTTTAAGTTATCGAAATTTTCCTGAAGGTTTAATTATCAATTCCAATTAAAATTGTTTTCATATTACATATTTATTATTTCATGTTCAATATACAAATTGAATGCAGATTTCCCATACAATGAAATATATCAACATCGGCATTTATTTCAATTGTAAAATTTTATTTTATTTTATAACCAAAGATAATTGAAAATTTGCTTACGATCAATTTTTTTTTAACTACTCATTACACTTACATATTAATTAAAATGATGTACACGAAAGCTACGAGCTTCACCGCTTGAAATCTATTTAACATATTGAATTAAATCATGTGCATAAAGGTCAATAAAAAATAAATAAATAGTTTTCTAATTAATACAAACAGATAATAGATTAATGGCACAATTTATAGAAATAAACTTGTTATAAATTTATAGTTTTACTTATCTCAAGGTAAGATAAAAATGTAATAAAAAAAAAATTAAATCAAAAGTAGATAGAACTAACTCAGTATCAATTAGCTAGAGATTAATCTTGAAATAATAATAATTTATTATTTATTTAGTTATAAAAAAAAAACCGCGAAAATTAATAAATCACTTACATTCATTGAATACAATCGATAATTTATTCATATTCAAATAAATTTCTATTTTGTATTTTTGTATTTTTTTTTATTATTTAGTTTTTGTTTGAAAAGGTTATTTGCAATCTAAAAATTAACTGAATATTAGCATACAAACCGTATACAAGTGTACGCATTACATTTGGTAAATAGATGCAATAAGTACATAATAAATTATTTAGGTACTTTTTGGTTTGCTCCGCAATGTTATAACGCACGTTACAGCATATTCAATACTCACCACTCTTGAAAAGTTTTGGTATTCATAATATTTCCATATAAATACAAAGCGCTTTTTGCTTTCATGTTTAATAAATGGCTTTAAATTGGCTTTTTTTTTTTTTTTTCATTATTATTATTTGCCTGATGCAAAAGCAAAAGTAATTTCACGGTCAGTAAATATGTTCACCTTTTAGAGTACATTTAATGTAAATTAGAAAAATAAATGTCGGCAGTACGAGAGTTGTATTATATTTTCAGTATATTAAAATTTATTTATTTATACATTGACAATAACATTGTATAAATAAATAGAACTATACTAGCAAAATAATATTTAGATGCCGGAAAGGTAGCCATAGTATGAGACATAAAGACATTTCACTCTATATATAGACTTGGTGAATAATAAGTATATGTCGGAGCCAACGAGACACTTCTATATATTTAAAAAAAAAACTCATCGTTTTAAGTCGTATTAATGTATATATAATATAACACATCTATTGCAATCTCCATTATAAAATAAACATAAAATCATAAAAATGAATGGCATGTTTAAAATATTAACTAGCTAAAGGTATTCTTGGAAATATATTTTCTTTTATATAATTACTTAACTTTTTCAAAATATCAATTTTAATTATATACATGAGTTTTTCTGTACAGGAAATGCATGATGAACATGAGAACAGAATTTAAGTACTGTTATTTTTTTTTATTTTTCATTAGTAGAAGCTACAACAACTTTAAAAAATAATTATCATAATTGTTTAGATTTTAATATCGCATCTAATTAAATTTTGAATACCCTTTGTATTCTTAAATGATTTACTCGTAATATGATTTATAGTTGATTTTGATTAGACGAACAAATAGCACACGAAAAAAAAGATACGTTGATTTTTTACACATTTGTTAATAAAACTGCATAGAAATCGCATTATTTTCTAACAAATATGTATTGGCATTTTTTAATAAGAAACTTCAAATGCCAAATAATAATTTTAATCCATCGATCAAAATGAGAATTAATATTTTTTCGGCTCATTAGATTTGGTCAATATTAACAGTTAAAATAGTTGATCTAACACATTATATGAAAAGTCAATTCGTACATAAAATATTTGAAAAACAACACATTTGTTAGAAAATACAATTTTTTTTACAAATGTGTTAAAAATCAATGCACTTTTTTTTTGTATGTGTACAATAAAGTGGTTAGATGAGTTAGGTATATGGAGTTTTTGAGAGTTTGGAATCGGGTCGATTGTGCTCCCTAGTTTTTTTTCGTTTGTCCTTAAAAACAACTCTGTAAATATTCTTGCTGCTTCTGTAAAACAGAACACTTGATTATGTAACACAAACTAAATTTATTAATGATGAGCTTCCATATTTATATGCATAAATTAGGAAGTAGGAAATATATAGTATAAAAAATTACAAAACATAAAAATACTCAAATATAAAAGTAAATATAATTTAAAAAATACGCAATATTAAAATATACAAAATATCAAAAATATAAATATAGATTAAAACTATAGTTTATAAAAATGTAAACAACAACAGTAATATCACATTGCGTATGCATAAACACCATGCGTATATAGAATGCTGAGACAGCATTGTTCGTGATACGTGAATACATTAAGTAGTACATAGAAATAATATGTTATTATAAATATGTGCGTCGCACATTGGGAAAGAAAATGTTATTTACAAAAATTAATTAATTATAAAAAAAATTATAATTTTATGTGCAAATTCAATAATTCAATTATATTTAATGTGACGCGTTGATTAAACGACAAAAGAAGATATTAAAAAAGAAATCCTTATTAATTACATTAACTTATTCCAAAGATTAATTCTCATCAACACGCTCAACTTTTATTTAAATCCAAAGTATTTATTTTCATTTTGTCCGTCATGACATATTTTATGTGCCAAAATTAGTTAAATTTAATTTCAACATCTTAATTTTCACCATCATTTTGTTGTTGTTCCTGCTGCAAATTATATCATCTCAAGAATTTTTAATTTCACTTATTTATATAATAACGTCGCTTTACAGCTACTTCTACAACAAAAATTCAAAATAAGTGCACACGATGAATTTATAGCAAAATGAAAAAAAAAAGACACTTGTCGTTATGCTCGTTGTTGTCGTCTTCGCTGATTTTTTTTTCTTCATTTCTTTTTTCTTTCTTTGTTTTTTGCTTTTTATTTATTTATTTTTTCGTTTTTCTTTTTTGCATGATGTCTCATTACAGCAGCACAAAATTTTATAAAAGTGCATACAGAAAATATTATAACGAGCGAACATCATCAGCAATACAACAAAACAAAGCAAAAGAATTATACAATATACGTAATGCCACTACTGCTACTTAGATAAAAGTTTTGCCATATTATCAAGTAGAAACTGACGGAATCTAAAATAAGAAATGAAATAAAGTCTCTTCACTTCATAAGACGAAATCTTATTAATAAATAAAATGAAATAAGCATCAAGATAAGATAAGAACTCACTGACCCAGTTTCAATGCATAATTTCAAAATCCAGCAGCAAAGCTGTATCTGCAATGCAATGCAATGCAATGTAAAGATATCTCTTCAGAATACTTGAATATGACGCGCGCAAAAATAGTTGTGTTCAAATAACTAATATATTAAGATGATGACATTTTTTAATATTAAAGTTTTTAAGTTGAAATGTTTCAAAAACGTTATTAAGCTATATGCGATATCTCTAACTCTCTTTTCTTTTCTTAATTTCTTTCTTTCTCTTCGACGAAAAGTTTTTATTACTTTGAAAATTGCCTTCTTTATGCAGTTTTACTTCCATATACAATTATACATCCATTCATCCATATATACTGTAAGATACAAGATTTTTTCTATACTATTTTGGATGAATCATGTCAAACATAAGGATTTTATGTGCTCTCATTTATTTTTATTACCAACTGAATATATTAATATTTTGATATAATATTTCTTTCGATCAGGTAAAAAGTAACACATTACAACAAAAAGTTGAAATATTGGGAATGATTGTCGACTAAATAATTTTCTTCAAAAGTTTTTAAAAAATTAGAGGCTACTAAGCAGTTGATATCTGTTTGCTTAGCTTTAAGCGAAGGTAATATATTCAAATATTTATACAAATATTATGCTTTTAATAAGATTTTAAATCAATGACAAACAATTTTAGTTGCATTTGCATAGTACATAGACATGGTTATTGGTCATTTAATATTCACCATCGAGAGATGATTTGTTGATTATCTCGCGCACGAATGTCCATTTTCCGCAAATATTAAATATTCGCTTAATTAGAAGAATTCGCATAAAAATTATTACTTAATAAATTTTAAAAGAATCTAAAGTGAAAAACGATTCATAAAAAATGTTTGAAATATTTCAATAACAAATCATGCATAATGCACAAATATTATTAATTATTTTCATTAAATCTATTAAAACTTAAAGCAAACGGAGTTGTTTAATATTTTTTTTCTTATATTTCTAACTGAATATTATTAACCAATTTAAGAATATAATCTAAAAATAATAGGCGGCTATTGAAGTCAAGATAACAATATAACCGGTAGTCAGCCGGTAACATTGAATTTAATTTAGCCTCACTTTACCGACACACAGATTTATCTGCCAATAACAGAATAATTTTAATCAAATTTATATTGACGTTAACATAAAATGATTTTTCTTAACAAAGAATCAGACAGCTGGTATTCAAATATAATATGAAAATGCTAATTATTTTATAAATGTAAATGGCAAACAATTTTTTTTGTGAATGCCAAATAATTATGTTAACAATATGACTTTTGAAACAGACAAGTGAGAATAAAAAAAAATTGATAATAATTTTTAATAGAATCAAATTAAAGCATATTTACAATAATATTAATTTTATTTTATTTAAAAGTTTATATTATAAAAATATAATTGTTGTTTATTTTAAATAATTTAATTTTATAATTAAATACGTAATAATTTTTAGCTGACTTAGTGTTGTGAAATGGAAAATTCCCACCAATATGAATTAACTAATTCCCACCTAAACGAATGTTATTAATAAATTAATTAATTACGTTAGCAGACATTTATGAAACAAAAAAAAATTACTGACACGGTCTGTGCATAGCAGCAGCATTCATATAAATTGATTTGAAAATTTACTATCATAATCAGTTTAAATCGATCAACAATACGGTGATCAACAATAAACCAAACAAAACAACAATAAATTTCTTCGTTTCATATTAAATAAATCACTATTTTCAACAAAATGAAATACTTCGCCGTTTTTGTGATAATTGCTATTGTAGTTAGCATTGATGTGAGTGAGAATTTATTTGATTTTATTTGATTTTATATTTTTATTTTAAATATTCCATAATATATAATTGTTGAACAAATGTTTGTAAGTGGTTTCGATAAATATTAAGTTTAAGTAGTTTATTTAAAAAATTTTGAAGATGCATGTTTTTATGCATATTATAATGGTTCGAATGTGTAATAATAACACAATAGAGTCCTTTGAGATTATTTCGAAAATCTATTTTAATGTGGCTTACATTCACAAAATTGCAAATTTAAAGGAAAACTATCATTAGCCATGGATATAGCACAATAAATTAATTGTTTATAATGTTGATGATAAACATAAAATCATAATATCTAATAATAATCTAAAAATATTTAATTTTATATATATAAGAAGAAAAAAAAAAACAAGTGTAACTACGTTTAATTCAATATACATTAAGAGAAAATTTTCAACATACATATAATCGCGCATAATATTTTAATCATGTATTTACTAATAATGGATTGACTGTTCACATTTATTTTTCATACTGCGTGTGTACCTAAATAATTCTAAGATAAATTACGATTTAACTTATTGATCTTAACGCTTATACCTTTTCTTATTACTTAATTTGTTTGATATTTTGTATGAAATAATGTAAATCAATTTTTAGTTAATTACAAATTACAAGCAAGTAGAGTTAAATTGAAACCAATTAAAAATATATATATATTTTTTTTTTTAGTCAATGAATTACTGTATTTATGGAAAACGTATTAAAATTTAAGACAACATATAAAATATTGATATTTTTTACAGGCTGTTACCGAAGAACACAAACGTAAAGCCGAAGAAAGTGCAAAAGTGTGCATTAAAGAAACCGGTGTTGCGCCAGAGGCTGTACAAAAGCTAAAAACAGGCGATTTCACTGATAACAGTGATAAAATTAAGGTAACTTAAATTTCTAAAATAAATGCGTTTTATTTCATTGAAATTAATTTCTATTCATATACAAATACATAAAATTAATAAAAATTTACAGAAGTTTTCAAAATGTTTCTTTGAAAAAATTGGTTTTCAAAATGCAAGTGGTGAATTCTTAGACAAAGTTGCAATTGAAAAACTTTCAGAGGGTGAGCCCGAAAAAGCTACTAAAATCGAACAATTGGTCAATGCATGCAAAGGAAAACAAGGTACCAATAAAGATGAAATTGCTTACAACCTCTATAAGTGTTATATTGAAAATAAAGCTTTGTAAATTTTATGGAAAAATAAAATCCATGAAAGTTGATGATTTGATTTAAAAAAAAAAAGAATGCTGTGAAATTTAATAATATTTTATAATTAATATTTGATGTTACAACAAATTGCTAACAAATTATTTTTGTGCAATTGTGAATTACCTATATGTAATATATACCTATAATGATAAATCATAAAATCATAACTATGATGTTCTTATTTTTTCCTTAGAAATCATATAATATGTATTAGTATAGTGAATTATAGCTTTATTTTGATTGGTAGTTGTCTATATGTAAGTAAGTGATTTGCATGAATCTTCTATTTTCCTTACAGTACTGTTAAATACGTATTATTACCGGATGAGAATATTTTTGTTCTGTAGATGCAGTATTTCTCTTCGATATAAAATTAACAATTTTGAATTATTCTATTTTCAATAAACACACACAATGAAATTGCAAGAAACCCGTTAAAAATTCTTGGATTCAAGATCTTTTAATATTAAAATGAGAGGAATCGATTTATAAAAATCAAATTAAGGGACACTTGTTCTAATAAGATTTTGATCAAAAAGATACATATATTTTTTCAATTTTAACCATATCTTTAAACATATTCATGGTCCGCATTAAATACAA
Organism: Catotricha subobsoleta; assembly: GCA_011634745.2. Lineage (NCBI taxonomy): Eukaryota > Metazoa > Arthropoda > Insecta > Diptera > Cecidomyiidae > Catotricha > Catotricha subobsoleta. The sequence continues at coordinate 10,162 of JAABKK020021523.1, read as the reverse complement.
ACGATACCAAAAGAACATTTTTATACTCCGCAAGTCTATGGTACATTTATGGTTATTTCGTGTAAGTTATATTCTAAATTTAATTATATATGGTGAACAGAAAAAACAAATTCGAATTTCTAAGAGCCTGAGTATTCAAAATGTTGTATTTGTCGAAAAAATATATTTTCCAAAATATTATTTAATTTGTATGAGTTTCGAGCCGTAGAGCAGGTAAAGTTATTATTGAATTTGAATGAATTATTTTTGACCGAACCGCAGAGGAACAGAAATTCGTAAAAATTGATGTCATATAGGGGGAACTTTCAATAAAAAAAAATATCGTTTTTTTTTTGTATTCTACACGGTTCATGAAATTCTACGTCATTTTAACACCACATTCACAGTCCGTTGTAATGTAAAGCAAAACGTTTGTAAATAAGAATATGTTAGAGAATTAGTGTGTAGCAATTGCACATTTTTATGTATTGGGTATAATACGTGTGAGCTCATAGATGCATACATTCTTATTTACAACCGACTGTGAATGCGGTGTAAACAATAAAAAATTGATCTTAAGAGAAGATTTTTTTTTTTTTTTAAATTTGCATTAGGTAAAACCCTAACCATTAAAAAGAAAAAAAAATCTTCACGAATCATGGAGTTTTTAAGATGTTTTAAGCAATAAAAAACACATGATTTATAGATTTTTGGGAACTTCAACTGCTTTACGGGTCGGTCAAAACTAACTCATCCAAATTAAATAATATTTTGGGAAATTTATTTTTTCGCAAAATGCAACACGTTGAGTAAGCTCTTATACCAAGCCCTTAAAAATTCAAATGTCAAGTTTTTTCCATACAAAAATTGAGCACATTAATGTATGTATGTATGTAGATTTTAAATTTACCTTAGCTTTTTTTTGTTGTTACAGCGTAAGTATGCTTTAACATAACACAGTATATTTATTCTACATTTGGTATCATGCGTGAACTTTACGAGTTAGTATATGGTTATAACATATAATAATAACAATGTAACATAGAAACACCAATGAAAAACCAATTACACTTATGTCAAAATGTCAGAGGGTGGCATATTACATTTCTTATTCACATTATACTCACCCAATTGCATATATACTCATAGAAAAATACCTATAGTATAACATTAATCATATAAACAAATAATATAAGGTACATATAATATATTTTACCATTTATCCAGCATCATCTGTTGCCTAGTTTCTTCAGTTTCAGCTATCCAAAAGATAAATAAAGCATATATTGTACAATATAAATATTCTGTCATTTAATCAAAATATTTTGAAGACTGAAAGCAAGTCAATTTACTTTTAATATATTTACTAACTGCGTCCGTCTTGCCAGCGGACGAATTTTCGAATTAGGGCTACTGAAATAGTGTCCTAGCATGGCCTTGCAATGTCTAATATGACCGAACAAAAATTATAATTTGTCCTCATTTGTCCGAGAAGTAAATCCCAACTAGCAATATAGGTCGCTGCGTCGACTTACTGACCAATTTGGTGCACTAACTGGTCGCTGCGACGGTCGCGAATAGGGCGTAGTTTCGAAGTGCATACGTAAGCGCGTCGAACCCGGGGTATAGATATTTGGTCGAGAATTAGTTGTGACGACGTCGCCGCGCCTTATTTCTTTTTTAAGAGATTTCGCCCGAAATTTTGAAAAAAATCAAGCGTATGACAAATTTGCTTTTTTTTTTGTGGAATTCAGGATTCCTTGATTTCAAATTATGTTCTGGTTAAATAAATTCGAAAAAAAAAATTAGAATATATTTAGTACATATTCCAAAAATTCAGGGGCGTACTTAAGTGACCCAAAATGGAATTCAGATCATGCCCAAGTTGATACTTAGATCAGAATTATCTGGTACAGTGTTGGGATAGATCACGAAACAATAGAACTAGATATAAAAAAGCAAGCTGAGCCCTTTTTCTAAATCCTGAGAGAAACCCAAGTGCTCAATAAATTTGTTTTGTAACATTCTTAACAAAAATGGAGTAACTATACATATAGTGTAAAATTCCATTAGCGCAGCTTGTTTTATAACTGATTTGAAATATTTTTCAACAATTATCACCAAATCATGTGCAAATAAATATATAGAACAATATTTTAATATCTTTCCAATATCGTTCATATATGAAATGATGAAATATGTATATAATAAGCAAAGTCGAATCGCTGAGAAACAACACCCAAGGTCATTTTTGATGTATGCGGGCTAATTTTCACTGAATTTGGTTCTTTGATGTTGTTGATGTAATTTTGGAACTATTTTGGCGAATATAAAATTACAAGTGAGTAAAGAGTTCAAGAAATACGAAAACATGAAAAAATTGGCCCAATTTTCTAACCAATTTTTTCATGTTTCGTATTTTTTAAACTCTTTGCTCACTTGTAATTTAATATTCGCCTCTCGTTCTTTTTTCACAATTTTTCAAGTCAAGTTCCTAGAAACTTGTGTGGAGTATCGGCATATGATAAATTATATGTTTCGAAAGGTTTTAAATACTCAAATTCTATTTATTTAATGTTAAATTTATTCATTCGTACAATAACTCACAAAGTTGACCTACAGCATTTTTGTCGTTTCGTCAAATATTTTTTTTTGAATTTGAAAAATTATCCTATCCTACTTTTTTTCAAATTTACCTCTCCCTGAAGAAAAAAAAAACGTGTGCATCTCTACTTACATTCATCTATATCAGTTATAATTCCATTTAGTTTTTATAGAATTTCACTTTATTTTTAAAAACAATAAAATGAAACAAAGACGTAAGATATTACATTCGCCTTAACTGTACGAAAATAACTTGCTTTAATGTATCACGGACGGATAGAAAATAGATAGAAATAGAAATATAGATATCAGGCAATAGGATAAGTAAAAGCGACGACTGTGGCAGTATAAAAATAAAAAATCATCTTTTCATATTTGATATTTGATACGTAATGAGATTTTGATGATGTCAATACCAACAGCAAACGAAGAAGTTTTAGAATGAGGCCATTACACCCTTCCAGTAAAGAAAAATAACAAACGCGTAAGATGAAAACGGGAAGAAAATCCTTAGTATAAATAGAGAATGAAAAAAAAAAAAAAACGTAATCTTTTTATTTACTTTTTATGTAAGTATGACATAACAAGTAAAGATGGTTGTTGCGCATTGGAAAATATTTTAGTTTAAGCTTACGCTTGAGCAAATATTTTTGTCAGATTAAATGACTTAAATCACTTCATTGATAACAAAAAAAAGAGAGAATAAAGTAAGCAGCTAAAATGTAGAAAATAAGTAAAAAAAGAAATATGTATATAGGATTGAATTGACAAGATATCGAATTTAGTGAGTACATAAGTATATAAATTTACTTATTCTTGGATAAATTTTGTATTTTTAATAACAAAACAGTTTATGTGAAATTAAAATAAGAAAGTATTTAAAAACAATAAACTCACAAGATAAACACAGTCTTGTCGATTAAATTATTTAAAATTCTTTTAATTTTGTTTAGGAAATGAACCATAAATAATAAAAGCTATAAAATCTTCTCATCATAATAATTATTCCATGTTATCTTTTAATACTGTTATTTTATTATTCATTTAAAAGTGACATAATTATTTTTTTTTATATGTTTCATGTTAAATAATTATTTCAACAGAAATATGTAATATATTTTCCTTTAAAATAGTTTCAATTTCGATGCACATTCATAGAATTTGAATGCAGATTCACAAGGATCCGCTCCAGCCATAGCCGATTTGCATTCATTAACGCCTGATTCAGCTGTTGCTTGATTGGTTGCTGGTGTTAATTTTTCAATAGCAGCTGGTGCATTTAGTTTTCCGGTTGCATCAATAATTCCAGCTTTTTCAAAGATACATTTTGCGAGGCACTAGAAAATAATATGAAAAATGCTCTTTTATTCAGATCAATTCGAATAGAATAATATTTCAAAACGAAATTCATATATTTTGATAGGTACCTTATTGGCTTGACTAGTGTTTGTCAAATCACCACTTTTTAGTTTAGCGATATCCTCAGGAGATACTTTTAATTCAGCAGCACAGGCTTTCAAATTTTCAGCCGCTTTTGCTAGTTGCTCTTCAGAATATGCAGCCTTCAGATTAAAATAAAATGTATTTAATAGATAATTCAGTCAATTTATGCGTTCTTTAATTATGAATATTATTGTGACGTGGTTTTATATACCAAACTTATAAATAAAGATAATTTTGGTCACAATTGGTGGTAAATAAAATAAAATATATAGCAAGTCAGGTCCAAATAGCCACTATATCTATTGCCAATATCGCAGTTATATTTATAAATGAATTATAACTACATAACACCTAAGACACTTAATAAACATTTCTCTCATAAACGGCTGCCACAAATGAATTTTATAGATGATCTGCAGCTGTGAAGATATATTATTATTTCATAACTAATTTGTGTTGGTCAAGCTGTGTGATGGCCATTTCATTTTAATAACCAATTTGTGGATAGTGATTTTTTTATTGAATAGAAATATGTTCAAAAACATTCACATTTTACTTCCGATAGAATGACACAATTTCCAGAACGTTTTATATACGATACGATGAACATTAATTACATAAAATAGTGTTTCTATATTTCTAGTAAAAGTATGTCAAACGAATAACAGTCAACCCTTAGCGAAACAAATGAAATTGATGAATAGAAAAAAAAACCGTTTTGACGAAAATTGATTAAAATATAGAAATATATAATTTTTCTTTTTTTCATCAACTGTGAGAAAATTCTTAAATCTTATTAATTTATACTCAACATGATAATTGAAAAAAAATAATTATTTTTCAAAAATAGCCATATTGTACTTACATTTGCACAGGCAACAATGGCAACAACAAAAATAACAATCAATAATTTCATTTTCACTTTTTTATATAAATTTCGGTTAAAAACGGAATGAAGTACTTGTTTTAAATAAAATCTAGATAGAACTGAGACTGATGAATTACTGTTCTAGACCTAACCTATTTATATATTTTTGAAATCACAACTATTGTTGATGATTGTTTTCTGTACAATTGAATAGCTTGCCGGTGGTGGGAGACAAAATAATTTACATAGTTTTTTTTTCTATTGGAACCACAAAATTTGTTTTTATTATTTGCTTTAAATAATTATATTGGTGACGAATAGCATATAATATGATAAATTATTGTTATTCCAAATGAATCGTTGTTCAACAGTGGCAAAAAAAAAGCTAATTTTATAAAATATAATACCTATAATTTTATGTGACTATGAGCACCGCTATTAATAATGACAACAATTAGAAATAATGATTGGTAATTGTTAACACGTTTACGTCTTTTTTGTTTTCACCGCTGTTATATGTTAATTATATTTTGGATCTCTTTATCTTTTATGATGTGCTTGATGTAATATTGTTATTGGGATTTTTTTTTTTGTGTATGTGTGTTTGCTAAAAATATTTTGGTAAGCGCTTGTTATATAAATATTAAATAATCAGATTATTTTAAAAATTAAATTTTGTTTGCATTCAATTAATTTGTGTATTTTGTTTGCGTTAATTTTTTTTATTATTATTATTATTATTACTTACCTATTTTTAGATTCACAGCATGCATATTATTGCATAGATTTAATTTTACTTTAAAATGATCTTATGATTAATTATGTTGCAATAAGTTAAGTTGTTCTGCTTGTTCAGAATTTTTATAACTACAATAATATTTTTAAAAAAATTCTACAAAAGAGGAAGGATTTAAGACTTGAATGGAATTGATCCGTGCCAGTTTCACCTACACTAGAGCACTTTAAATATTGGATAATATTTTCATACTTCGAATCGGTGAGTTTAGTTATGATTTATGAAGTTGTGAAGTTTTTTCTATAAGACTTATTATACCAAGAAATTGTTAAGTTTATAGAAAAGTGAAATATTTATGTCTTGTTGTTCGAAGAATTTCAATCATTTAATAAATTTATTTTAACGTTCGTTTATCGCAAATTGATTGATATGAAACTGTAACAGTTTTAATATACAGAAAATATTAAAACTAAAATAAACACTTTATTCTGCTACAAACCTAGTACAATATACATGCACCAACATATATTTAGATGTAAATCCTCAGAATAATGCATTCCACTACGAAAAGTTAATTAACTCCAATTTCATCAACATACAATAACTAACTTCATATAAGAATATTTCTCTACGCATTTGAGCCTCTTATTTAATCATTCGCAAAATCTGTAATTTATGCTATTGATCAGTCGCCCAAGCAGTGGAATTTTAAATTCAAATATGATAAATTGAAGTTGTGTGAATACGTGTAAAACTGATAAACTTCATGTAAAATGAATGTTTTACACAACTTCACATAGCATCACTTTAAAATATTTTTAATCAAAATTCCACAGCAGAACTACTACACATAAAAAATGTGATAAAAATATTGATGAAGAATTAAAATTCTTTAAAATTTTTTTGTTTGTTTTAATATAATCTACAATGCCGTAAGGTTTACAAGATTTGTAAGATTTGTAAGGATTTTTAACTTTATCCGACAGTGTGTCCGCTTTCTGTTTACTTGTAGTGATTGCAAATATTAAACAGCCATGTCTGCGTTAAAATCCTCACTAATTTTACAAACCTTACTTTATTGTAGTTTGTATCTGATGCTTAAAAATTTAATTAATTCTATGAAAATTCTTTGCTGAAGAATTAATAAAACTATGTTTTTATGGAAAAAACATAGATTAATTCGTTGAAATATGTAGGTAGGTATTGAAAATTGTTTGAATTTTTAATTTCTTCACAATGATTTTTCATATATGTTTTAAATTTTTTTAAATATTATTTCTAATAAATCTATGAAAAATCATTGTAAAGAAATTAAAAATGCAATGAATTTTCAATACATATTATATAATATGAATTAAGAATTTATGTTTTTTTCATTAAAACATAGATGTGATTAGTAGGGTGGATCATTATTTTTTTTTAATTGAAATTAAAGATATATTTGAAGACGGGCTCACGGTAAGAATTTGGATTCGATTCGTAAACTTTTTGCACTATAGTACAGACAAGTTGAAAATTTCAAATTTATGCAATTTTTGTAATTTTTTTGAGTATTTTCATATTTTTTAGGCCAGATAAGATCAAATGAGACAAATGATGTTTACAGACTCATAGCAGAAGGTCTTGTGCATCAAATAAATCAAATAAAAATTATTGATTTTATTAAGATTTAGTTAATTTATATATGGCTTATATCAGGGGATTAAATAAGCAAGAAATCTGAGTACAATATTTTAATATTTTGAAGAAAAACTTGTGACTCAGAGGTGCTTTTCATTTGTGAAAAAAAAATTCACGAGAGCTAACAAAAAAAAAGGTCTTCCGATCTTCAAATACCGCGGAAAAAACCGCGCTGTATGCAAATCGTATTTTGAAAACGTGAAAAAGATACTATTTTCTATCATTTAATTATGAATTATAGCTGAGTGTAAAAATCTTGACTGCTGAAACTGACATTCCTGACTGCATACTTTTTCAGGCTGACTGCAGATTTTGGGCCCAACTGCACGTTATTTTATCCCCTGCTTCACACTACCTACCGACATTCGTCATTATATACTTGTCTAATATTTAAAAAAATTGCCGCAATTTCAGCTGCTATTAACTTACGTGGAGTATGGACCTAAAAGTTACTTTCGATTTTTGTCATTTCAAAATTTTCAAATCAATTAATTCATAAACAATTAAAATTGATATAAACAAAATTTGTTATTTTTCGGTTGAATTTTATCAAATCAAATATTTCAAATAATTTTTACCATTTAGAAAAAAAAATCACAAATAAGATAGGACCGGGTGAGTGGTTGATGGATTTCATATGAATTGAATGAATAGAAAATTGTAAAATGACAAAAATCAAAAGTGATCTTAGAGGCTGAGAGCTGCGCTTAACTTTTTGAAACACTCTAACGTTAATATGCGTCATTTCGTTATGCTAAATAAAAATTGACAATGAATCTTTCATAATTAATTTCTCTTTTAAATGTGAGTTTACATTTTAAATTAATGCAAGCAAATCAAAATTCCAGTTAGAATTAGAACATATCCACAAAATTGTAATTATATAAGTATAAAATTTCCTTCGGCGGACCCTTCTTCCAAATTCGATACAAACATTACCGTGAAATGTTCAAATATGTAAATATAAAAAACATTAAAATGAAAAATGAATGATATCTGTACATTCGATTTTCTAATAGCAATAATGTTGGTAACTTACCTTTTCAGTTGTTATTAAAAAAATAAATAAAAAGGAAAAAAGTTCCTTGAAAATTCGAACAATGTACATTAAGGTGGATCGATGATGTTTTTAGAACCGCTGGTACAATTGTTTTCTGAGTTGCATTTTGTCTCCTGATTTTTTTTTTAAATGCATTCTCCGAGGTCCGCTTAACACTCCCATAAGGTAGAACCATATGGTTAAAAAAAAACATAAAAAAACCAAGAGGTGTTTCTTTTGTACCTCATTGCTTTTTTGGTTTTAATCTAATGGATTTTTTTGACCATATAGTTCTTTCTATCTTTTGGGTGTGTTAAGCACCTTGAAGAATCCAATAAAAAAAAATGACGGTAATCAGGAGACAAAATGCAAACAAATGGTACCGGTGGGTCCTAAAAGATCGAACCACCCTAATGTACATGTTGGAAAAATTATTTTTGACATTTATATTAGTAGAAAGCTATCACAGAAAATATATGTTTGTAATTCTAAAAGTTTGTGCTACAAGATTATTTGTATTTTTTTTTTATACAACCGTTTATTTCTATATTTCCAAGCAATGTATTTTTTCTATAGCTCACCATTTTTCTATAGACTTTAAGCATTCAGAATGTTGCCAGGTGTCATACATAATTTAAATGTGGAGCCCAAGAATATTTAATTGAATACGACACAACACAAGCAATTTCGTTTTTCATGAAGTAACAAGCAATTGTTGAATAGAATACAATAAAATAGAATAGAATAGAACAGAATGTTCAAAACTCTAGATATTATAGGTGTATAAATAATTCTACATCGTATAATAATGAAAAATTACCTAGTATTCTATCATCAATATTAATTAAATCTACACTTCTGTGAAAAACGATACTTACCATTTCGAAAATAATTTTATAAATTATGCCATAATCTTACATGAAATGCCGCAACCAACAATGTTTAAAACCACTTATGTTATTCTAACTTCTTTTAATATTATAATATCTGCCAAAATATTAATTGATCATTGTTATATAAATATCTTTTAATAAATCAACAGAAAAACACATTTCGCATATACTTACACGCTCATCTAATGGGATATAGACAGTAATATTATATTTAAACATGAGTTATTACTTTTCTTTAAATTATATTTATATCGGTGTTTATTGAAAGTTTGGTCTACTTAGTGAAGTATTATAATATTTGGCTTAATTTCGATATAAATTCCCCTTCGATAAACTTTATACATAATTCCAGATATGGGAACGTCAACTGTAAAAAAAATAAAGTGTGAAATATAGATGTAATTTTAATTTTACACCACATTTCACATTTACATTTTACATTTTGTACGACGTGTCAAATCTTTTCCGAAACTTTCGAAAAGTTCTTTACATTTTACATTTTTTTACTTCATTTTACATTTAACACGACATTTTACATTTAATTTTATATTTTATACGACATGTCGACGTCTTTTTCTATTTTAAGAACCCATCCCCATAAACAGTTTAAAATTAATTGGCGGTAATTTTTTTTTTAAATAGCCCAAAAAATATTGCCGCTGATGACTAAAAATTTTCAGTGCGCTACTAGCTTTTGGCGCCGCTACTCGAATCCCTGATTTATAGGCGACGGTTGTATTTTCTGCTTCTGATTTTTTACTCAAAGCATTCCCAGGTTCAAATTTGACATTATATTATAAGAAACATATAATTACCGACTTCAAAGAGATTAATTAAATAAGTTCCCGAATGAAAATGAATGCTATAGAAAAGTATAGAAATTGAATACTATTCTGTACTATTCAATCCTGTTTTAATAC
>JAABKK020021512.1:0-18317 GCA_011634745.2 Catotricha subobsoleta | reverse complement strand
TAAAAACAGTTTAATTGTAAACAGTTCAGAATCTGCTGTTTCGATTCTACTGTTGCTAAACAGTTTAAAACCTGTTTTATAACAACTGTTGCTTAAACTCCGGTTAAAACAGTTTTAAAACTGTTTAGACAAAAAAAAAACAGCTGTTTCAGTTTGCTTATTGGGATATTATATATATATATATATATATCAGGATAGATCAATTTTTTCAGAAAAACGCCGATACCATCATTTTCTCAGTTGAATTTAGTCTCCTGGAATAACGTGTATAAATAATTTTGAAAATAAATTTAATTTCGATGTGCTTGAAACTCTTGAAGTTGTAATAAATTGCAATATCTGGTAATATATGTGGGCACCGTAATTTTGTTCAATTAAAAATAATAATATTTCTGTATTGTCAGAAGTTCGAGTAGGTCAAAGTCTTTCAATAATAATATTGGTCATTCGTAGTTATCAAGTTTTAAATATCATCAAATACTCGATCAAATATACTGATAACTAGGAACTTCAAAGTAATTTACGAATGATGAAAATATTATTTGAAAGGCATGAAATTACTCTAACTGTCTGAACATACAGAGGTGCAATTATTTTTAACAGAAGAAAATTATGGTGCGTCCACATATATATTATCATAGATATTGCAATTATCACAACTTCAAGAGCTTCAAGCACATATCGACATTTAATTTATTTTCAATATTATTTATACACCTTATGCAAGGAGACCAAATGCAACTCAACATAACGATGGTACCAGCGTTTAAAAAAAAAAAAAAAAAAACGATCCACCCTAATTATATATACAGCGTACAATATAACATTTAGTTTTGGTCTAGCCATATCATTTCCATCTCTCTAGTAAACCATATTCATTTGTTTTGAAAATGTTCTAGGTAATGAATGTCTGTTATCTATTTATATGTGCACATTGTATACGCAACGCACAAAATGGAATAAATAACTGAAACCATCAACCGAAATAAATCGAAATAAGTAATTATAATAACAATAATAAAAAAAAAAACATACATTTTATAAGCATGTCATAAAATATAAACCACAACAAATAAACAGATAAAACAAATTAATTAAACATAGAAAATAATAAAATGAAATGTCTATACAAAACATAAATAAATCAAATAAAATAAAATATCCACCAGAAACTTAAATCAAAATAACAAAATTAAATAACTATAAGATGAACAAATTTTTTTATTTTTGATATTAATACAATTGTCGACTGTTATAAAATAGTTATCTATTTAATGAATGAATCTTACCAAAAGAATTAATTACTATGTGTATAATATTATTGTTGGTATATATATATAGAAAAATACTCAACTCAAATATAAATAGTTTTTTTATACTGTCGCACAAAGTAAAATGCTCTGTAATGAATATTTTATATTGTATGTACTAGTTTATTTAATGGTATATTGTACAGATGAAGTTTGTTGAATTATTGTTTTAACTACATATATTTACAGTGTAGAGTATGACCCAGAATGAACATTTTCTAAAGAAAACCACCAAACCATTTACTAAAACAAATTTCAGTCATATATACCTTTTACCATCAAACATAAAACTATATAACTACCAGTTATATATAATATTAAATGTTAGATATACATTAAGAATTGTGCATCAAAAACCCTATTCATAACTAAAAATAAAACTACAAAGGACAACATAGTCAGTTAATGAGGTAGGCTTACTTTACTACATATTTACAATATATATACGTACGATTTTATTATAATGACGTAAATATACGATAAAATGAAATAGTATTTTATACATATATATATACACCGATTGCAACATACCGTAGCACGCCGTAGCATATCATCTTGGTTTGATTGTAAGATGTGTTATAACGCTCTGCTTACCGTTTCTTGCATCTTCTATTTTGCTTCTGAAAAAAGAAAAAAAAAATGAATAGTTTTAAAGCATTTTCATTCGATACCTTTATGAACAGTGCAATTCACTGAAATTATAAATCCTAAATAATATGTAATGTGGAATTCGTTCATGTGTGTATGCATGTAGCTATAATTTAATACACGATTCGGTCTGTATTACGTGATTAACTAATCCTGAGCGGGCCGTACCTACTAAGAGGCTCGTGAGGGCTCAGCCAGCTCTAGAATTATTAGAGCCAGCTCTAGGAAAGCAGGGCCATACCTACTAAGAGGCTCGTGAGGGCTCAGCCAACTCTAGAATTATTAGAGCCAGCTCTAGGAAAAGCAAAAATAGTATTTTTTTCAAGTTTTCCAAAATACAATTTGTATACAGCGCGGTCTATTTCAAGGCTTATGTATATAAATAGTGACTTAATATGGTCTTCCTGTGTTTTTAGACCTTACATTTCAAATTTAGTTTGGCAACCACCCAATTAACTTATTTTTGGCGACCATAAGCCCTTTGAACCACGTACTTATAAAATATAATATCAAATATTCGAGGCTTCGCCAGCTCTGTGATTTTGAGCTGGTTACGGCCCTGATCCTGAGACCAATTCAAATTTGTATCCTATGGAATTATAATGTACGAAAAATTAATACAGCGTAATATTGATTTTGATGTCATCTTCATTCTCCACATAAATTCTAAATGGCCAGCAAAATCAAATAATACTTAATTCAAACATTAAACTTAACATCGATTCTCATAAATCCAACTATAAGTTAATAATAATTTATAATTCTGGCAGTCAAATATCGTATTTAATATTTTGCTTAGCCTAATGTTTTGTGTTACCAAAAAAAAAAAAAATTACAAAAGACTCTCTCAAAAATCATACATGATTTCTGTCCAGATATACTATTTCATTTTTCATTAAAAGTAAAAAAAAGATAATGTGTTACTTCATTTTTTTTCCTACACCATCTTTTCGGTTATAATATATTCAGCATTTCTAAATAATATTCAATACTCGAAAAAAAAATCATATGCCATTTGTCAATTTGTTAATGGATGTTTCCGATATAATTCGTCTGTTCGGATAGAATTATTTCATAAAATAAAAACTAAAAACTAAGGATCGAATAGATCGATCGACGATGATGATTTTCTTCTGAAATGAACTAAATTTTGAATACATATTCTTTGTAAATGATTAAATTTCAAAGAAACATATATTATATTTCATATATGACTAAACTTACATCTATTTCTCTTTCATTTTTTATTTAAAAAAAAAAAATATATTAAATAAAATATATACCAGAAAACGTGGTTATATTTAATTTGTTTTCGAATGAAAGAAAAGTTAGTATATAATACGAATTAGAATAATAGCTAACGTAAAAAAATTCATATAAAGCATTAATTATAAACACCTTTTTTATTTATTAGCTTTTTGATTACTTTAGATTTAAAGCAAAGAAAAAACCAAATTGTATAAATATGTGTAAATATATTCGCATAAATTATATTTTATACATTTTATAATACATACTATATATAGTACAGAACTTTATTAATAAATTTCGTTCCCCAAGAGTTCGCTTACATAAACGTTCCCTGAGCGATCCGAGTCCGCAAAAATACCTCAGATGCAACTTATATAGGAATGATTTAAATCGGTTTCCAGACATTGCCTGATTTTTCTTGGGAATATCCAAGATATCCTTCGGAATTCCGTAGGAAGACTAAAAAGTTTTGGTGTTCGTCATCATGAATACCTGTGAACCGGCAAAAGTTATTCCCATTAGGGGAGTGCATGTCTGCATTGTGTTGTGTATTATTATTTATAATTTCTTTCAGTTAGTTTTTTTTTTTGTATTTTGTTATTTATTTATTTTGTGTTTATTGATTTGGCGTAATTGTTTTGATATTACCGTGAATCGGTTAAGACAAAACACTATCGTATCAATTTAATAAAATCTATAAATATTTAATAATAAAATGTTGTATATTGTATTTCTATACGGAGAAAAACATTTTATATAATTAGATATGAAAATATAATAACAACCAGCGTAGATAGATAATATTTACTATACATTTGCATTTTGTTCGTTATATAAAACGTATACGAGTATATACCTATACACGTTTATTCCCATCATAAAATTTAAGGCATAACATTTCGAGCTACAATATATAAATTTGTTACATATAGTCTATAAATATAATGAAAACAAACTCATATTATTATTATTACATATTATCCATGCTGTTGTAATAAGGGATAAAGATAATCGGTTGTTATTTTAACATATTACAATCACATTACACACATATTAATTATAATTTATTTACTTAAATTGTGTTTCAATATAAATAATAATTTAATATTAAATTCAATATATGCAACCGTCCAATGGAAATAATATAAAACCCACCTAGAATTCCAACAGCCATTAATACACTGTACCGCAACATTATCATTATCATAATAATCATTATTTCATATAACACCCATATAAATATCATCAACGGAGTGGAGTCATCAACATCATCATCATTTATATACGTTTACTAATGTTTATATAGCTTAGGTATGGCGGAAAGGTATCACCTGCAATGCAGTAAATAATAATTTCGGGATGTATTTTTGTTGTTGGTAATTTTTTTTTTTTTCTGTATTTTTGAGATGAGATGAGATGAGACTAAAGTTATGCAACATTGTAGAGAGATATGTTCGTCATTTTAGTTTAGAATATATAGAAATACTTTCTGGGGCCCATTTCAAAGTGTCCACTTGACTGTATGAATTTTTATATAATGGTAAAACTGATTAAATAGAAATGTATTGCAAAAATATTTACATTTTATATTATATATTAAACCATATTATATTTGAATATTTGAATGGTGCAGTTTTTTTTTTGTTTACTTTGGTTATTATTTTGTATGTGTTTTTTTTTTTTTTGTACATTTCGAAATGTGAATGTGCAAAAAAGAATATTCAGACTATAGAAAATTAGGTTACGTTTGAAGTTCTACCGGATAACGTGTACAGGTACAGGGGGCTGGGCTGATACCTATGTATTTATACGAGTATATTATATATTAGTAATTGGATAATTCTATCTATAAGTTTTTTTTTTTTTTAATATTATGGCATTTTATATGGGGCCTATATCTGTTTATTATATTCAAGCAAATGAATTTTTACTTGTACAATGTTGTAATATTACATCATTAATGGGTATTGGCAGCCAATATTAAATTTATTGGGGTAGGTTGGGTTAGTTCAATTACATTATCAATGAGATATTAGTTAGTATGTCTGAAGTTATAACGAAAATTAAAATCGAAAATATTTTCTATTTGGATTTAGATAGAAAATATAGGTAGGTAAAATGTTGAAATATAAAGATAAATAATCGAAATCACTTAAATAATTGTATTTCATAAATAAAAAGATTTAAGAGATATTTTATAAATGGAAAAGTGGTTTTAAATTATTTTTTTTGTTATATACATTTTGTAGTTATCGCTGATGTTGTATTTTGGATTATATTGTAGTTTAGTTATATTAAATACTTTGTCGCATACAAATATTGCATTTTGTTAGATAATAAAAATCTGTGCTGAGATATGTTTTTTTTTTCTTTTTCTTTATTTTGTCATCTTAACGTATGGATATAAAATTTATATTATAGCATTAGGAAAACATAATTGCGAAATAATATTATCGTTTAAAATTGTTGAAGTGACATTTTTATTTTATTTTTTTTGTTTAAAATACACCAACAATAAAATATTGATATATTTTAATTTTGCATTTTTATGGTATTTCAAACATTTTTATTATATGTATTTTTGGGGGCATTATAAACGCACGCTCAATATAATTTCACAAATGGGATTCATATGGCGAGGCACAAATATAATGTCTGGCTCTGTAAAAAAAAAAAAAAAAAAATGTACTATATATTTATATATATAATAGATATTAAAATAACAAATGTTTTTACTTGTGTGTGTAGTGTATGGTGTAATGTACATGGGTTGGTTTCACAGGATGCTTTATTTTTATTTTTATTTATATATACAATATTTATTATTACCAACTGACTACAACTAATCTATATATACACCAATTCAGTTGAATATACGTAATATTTCAATTTCTTTGCCATATAAAAGTAAACAAAAAATCATCTAAATGTATATAGAAGATACCACTTATTATAAATGTATTCATATATAAAAGAGCGAATACTACATCATATAATTTTTGGTACGTACATTTTTGGTGTGAGAGTACATTATACAAGGTCGTTAGAATAATTCTCGTTTCGTTTTGCTTTATACATTAAAGATATGTTTATTATATGTGGGTAGAGAAAGAAGATATATCTGCGGCATTACAAAAAATCATTGCTTTGGAGATTGCAATTCATCGTTTTCTTTTGAATATAAGTATTATGGGAATACGGAAAAGAAAAATAAAAAGTGCAAAAAGAACATATAATAATAAAAGAATTGAAAAAAATTATATATATAAATATATTGAAAATTCTTTTTGCAACCTCCATTAATTTCTAATAAAATATCTACTTCGTCAGCACAATGTTATAGCATTTTCTTTCGTATGATTTTTTTTCTATTTGTTTCATCTGTTTTTTTTTCTTTTCGTTTTGTGTCTAATTTATTTGGTGCTTTACTCTGTTTTGAGTTACAAGTCCATTGATAATAAAATGCAAATGCAACACCACCTTAATTAATTAGGCGTTAAACATAAAAAGACTTAAGAGCCGAGCCATTGGTTATGATTAAAGTATGAAAAAACTCACAGTAATTTTAATAGCTCGATCCTCGATATCTTTAGAATCCATTTTTTCTTTTCTCTATTGACTACAAAAGTCAAACGGCTCACGGCTCACTTTTCCATAACTAATTTGGACTGACATTTCTTTTACATGCATTTAGATAGGAAAAATTTACTGCTATTTCAGCGCGCCGCTGAACTTTTGTAGTCAATTATCTCATGGGTACGTAGCACGGTAATTGATGACATAAGATGATTCTATTTCAATCATCTTTTATTAATAACTTTATGATAAATGTATTTAAGTTTAAAAAAAAATTAATACTTAGAATTAGGACGTGTCTGAAACTTCCATCTTACTCGTACTTCGCATTCCAAACGTTACCTTCTTATCATAATTTGCACTTAAACATCAGTAAAATGTTCCCATGACCTACACTTACATTTCTTCAGGTTAAAGATTTTTTACCCAACCAAAATATGAAAAAAACAGTTTTGTATTCATATTTCTTTTCATTTATTCATTTTTCAGCCATTTTTATCAAATTAAAATCTTTCGCCTTGCTTTTTCATTCGCGAATGTATCAATAACTGTCTCTAAGTTCATTTCCGCAGCCTTTTCAGCTTCTATTGCCAGTAGAGATAACCCACTCAACCTTCCCTGCGTTGTATACGAACGAATTATTTTTTGTTTCGAAAACGATCGCTCGCATTTTGCTGCCGAAATCGGTAATGTTGAATATATCATGAAAACAGTTACCATATCTTGGAATGATGCACACATATCCGAATTGTTGATTATTAAAAACTCAGCAAAATTTCTAATGCTCTTCAATTTTTTCGCATTAATATTACTTACTTCATTCGTAAAGTTGCTTGTAACATCTTCGGAATATTTTTTTTTCTAATTATGAAGTAGATATTTTTATTTCTTCTAAAGATGTTGTGCAAAAAGTTTCTGGCAATAAAAATGCAAACAGATTAACTATACATCACGCATACCACTAAATCTATTAGTCATTTGACCTAATAAAATGTCTAAAGTTGTAAAGTAAATATTTACTCGAAACAAAGCTTCTTCATTTTGGAAGCGATGATCAAGCGCATATTCACCGAAATGTCTCTTAATAACTCGTTGTCTCTTATTACTAAATTCGCAAGAAATATCCCATTTTGAAGCCAAAATTTTTGCTAGAAAAAAACGCCCTAAACCTGTCGCGCCCTAATGCCTCGCATTGTCCGCATTGCCCTATAGTTACGCCACTGATGGCGCAGTGTGATTCAGGTAGGAGTTTCGGAGACGTCCTTATTATTGGTATAATTTTTTTTTTTTTTTTACAATAAAAAAACCACTTAATTCTGTTGCTGGGGGTGCATAAATTTTAAAGGGCCAAAAAAGTTAAGAACAGAATTTTCAATTAGCCCAACCCAGGAATTAAAAAGTTCAATTTAGGGGTAATTTCCAAATTGTCATTTCATATTACACTAAATGAATAATATAAATAATTCCCCAAAAATTTAATCCCGATTGGTTGACTTCCAAATTATTATATATGTGACTATATTCTTGTTTTATTCTTTTTCATTTTTTCTTTTTAATGAGCCGAATCAATTTTTTGAGGTTACTGAAATAAAAAGGAAATATGTATCTATTTATATAGTCGTCTAATAGTTTCATTCTTATAAATATATAATATTTATTGTCAGACTCACCATTTTAACACCAATAGCAAGTTTTTTTTTGTCACATTTATTTATATCTAATGTCTCTAAAAGCTTAAAATCAATTTAAAAATAAACCGCAAATTCATCATATATCGTCACATTTATCTTATGCAGGAGTTTAGTGCTCTCTAAATATCAAATATATTTATATAGTTATTTAACACTGGAAAATAAATTTAAAAAAAAAAAACACAAAACAAAACAAAATAAAAAAAACGAAAAGAAAACAAAATGAACACATAATGCGCATATCATCATTCGGACATATGTCTATTAGATGTCAACAATTTTTTCTAAAAAAAAAAAAAAGAAAGCAAAATGAAATAAAAAAAAGAAACCTCTCGTAAAACATAAATGTTAAAATTGAAAATGAATATCTGGGAGACCCAGTGATTCTTGTACACATTAGTGATTGAGTAGAAGCTTGAAAATAATACAAAAACAAAAAAACAAAAAAAAAAGTAATAAGTATTATTAATCAATAGTTCAAAAAGAGAAAAAATTAAATACATAGAGGAAAGCACAAATCATCCACGTGGCCTGCACTCATAACTGTATTACTATTATTATTTCTTCTTTTCCATATCAAACGAACATATCACATTTTTTTTTTTTAATAATGCAATATTTCAATAAATATAACAAGAAAAGTGTAAAGTGTAATGTAATTCAAGCGGCATAACCTGTTGCTGTCCATAACATATTTTATTTATATTCATCACGTGACGATGACAGATAATGGTATTATTTCAGATATATATATATGTAGAAATGTAGTAAATAGATACATAATTATATAATATGACATTTATAACAATAGAATACAAATTCAAATAATATTATATTAGGTACTTATAACGTGGTGAGTTGTATTGTTATAAAATGTGAGTATATGAGACCCAGACCGTTAAATTGTACATGCATTTATTTTCTCATTAAATACATTTTTATACATATATTTATATATTATTGCAACATCGGCTATTTAGGATATAATCTGTTTATTTGTCTTTTTATTTTTATGAAATTATGTGAAAACGATTATAAGCAAAAATAATGGTTTAGATATTAAAAGAAATATACCTACATTAAATAATGTGTAGAAGGATAGATTTTTTTTTTTTTACTTTGCAAGTTTTGAGCAATTGTTTCATTAAAAGTTTTTCGGTTTCTCAAAGAATTTTAATAAATTAATTCTTTGAAAATTATCTGCACAAGAAATTAATAATAAATCTTTGTTTTAATTGAAAAAACACAGATTAATTCTTTGAATTTTTAATATCTTCGCAATGATTTATTAGAAAGAATATTCATTCCATAATTACATTAATTTCCATACATTAATTTTTTTTTTTTCAAATAAAACATAGATTGACAATAGAATTTTCAAAGAATTAATTCACTAAAATTCTTTGAATTTCTTTTCGATTCGTCAAAGAATTTTCAACGAAATTCAATGGGTTCTATTTTCCATAAGGGATTGCTTTTGGTTCATTAATTTGCATTTCGATTTTATGTACCTATTGATTTCAAACTTTCGTCGTCCATAAAAAACCCGGGATTGTGCAATTTATTTGTTTTCCTTTTCATTTTTTTTTTACTAGCCTCTGATTTTTGTTTAGTAGTTTTTATTTAAAATATTTTTTTGCGACGAAATAAGCCAATTTATTTTCGACGTAATTTATTTTTCTCGTAAAATTCAATAGAATTATTGTGATTTTAACAACGAACAAAGTATATATGTATGTAAGATTGTAAGTATTAAGAAATTAATGGATGCTGTATAACTTAACTGTACGGAGTGCGGAGTATATATAATATATATATATATATTTATATACCCTACACTTATTTATCAATTAATTGAATGCGAAAGACAAACAAACTTTTAAGTAAAGTACATAGTACTTACTTACTTACTTACAGAAATACGGTATTTTCTATTAAACATTTTAATACCATAAAAAAAAGTTTAAAGAAAAATGGAAAAAAAAAAATGAAAAAAATGACAAAAATAAATTACAAATCACGTGAAATTTGTTCAGTTTTATTATCTACTTTTTTATTGTCAAAAAACCAAAAAAAAATAATAATAATAATTTTTTTTTTTATTATTTTATTTGAGCATCTGCTGTAAAAATCTATTTGTCCACTTATATATCTATTTAATTATATAAATAAACTTCATTGGTATTTACAATTTATACATTCCTATTCCTATATTCTACGCCTATTCCTATTTAAAATGTCGAATAATATATCTTGACCGTACACAAAGTGAAAATAAGTATGAATGCGCGAATACGAAATTTGTATGCATATATATTAATATTAATGACACTAATGTGTTTCATAGCTACTATTTTATAAATCATATTATACATATCGCTATTCGCTATATATGCATGCATATATGCTGTGGAAGCACATGCCTCTAATGACTATACGCACTTATGGTTTATATCTTAGTTCTGCCAAAAGCAAACCAATCGATCTTATAATAAACGCCACGCAACAACCAAATAATAAAAAAAAAGAAAAAGAAAAAGAAAAAAAAACTGTCTTTTATTTTAAGTTTATATTTTTAGAAACACACCATAGAAAAAAAACACGTCACTAAATTAACTATATGGAACCAGACGGATGGTATGTGTGGTGTGTCATTTTGTATTAATGACGCTGAATATATAGTGAATATATTGCCTTGGGTGCTTTTTGTTTTAAATTGAATGTCGAACTATCCGATATTTACATAGCGCTTAAGTACACATTCTGTGAATTTGTTTTTTTTTTTTTTTTTTTTAAATTCCTTGGCCTGACTATTGGGTTTATTTTGATTAATCTAGTTTTTATTGATTGTGGATTTAGTCGATAGCATCATAAAAATGAGATCAATGACAAATCAAATGTGTTAATTTTTGGATAATAAATCTTATATCTGCTACAACCTGATGAGAAGTGAGAAATTGAGATAGTTTCGTACTGTGGAAGTTTTTTTTTTTTTTTTTCAGTGAACTAAAATATCGAGTTATATATTGTCTATTTTATTTGACAGTGAATTTAACTCGTAGGTAATTAGTATGTTGGCTTTAAATTTAAACAAAAATGCTCCACATAAATCGTTTTTAATTCAAATTAGAATTCTGTATGTCACGTTTAACAGTTTAACAGAGCACAAATTCTAAAATTGGATTATTAGATTTAAAAATAAACACCTTTTAGAATAAAAAGTTATTTCCATTCTGGTTTAAAATTCAGTAAGAAATTCTTTGTCATTTAATTATATTGGAAACAAACTATGTCAAACAGTACATGCAAGCAAAAAATACAAAAACAAGAAGCGAATTCATCTTATTTAATAACTATAAATTCTTTTCAAAATAATCCGAAATTACTGTGAACCCCACTGTAAAAGAAAAAATTACAATTTCATTATCTTAACAACCCTGTGAGATTTAATTCAGGAATTGTTTTCGTAATTCTTGTTTAATCTTTTTTTTTTCTTAAAATAAATAGAAAATAAATGATAATCCAAGAAATTGTGATTAGTATTAACTATATCAACTGGGCGTACTACATTCCGTACAGTTACTAATCTAGAACTCAATGTGGTTGATGTGGATGTGGATGGTATACATTTTACGTGATTAAAGATACTATTTTGTTAGCCATTTGAGTATGATGCTACCTACCACCATAAACAGAGACTTAGTCTGGTAATAATCAATATTGACTAATCCTTTCCAACCTAGCCGCATGCTATGGCAATTGGCATTAATGCAGTCGATATAATTAATAAAATATTTGCGCTGTCATGGAAAATTTTAAATATATATAAAACATATATAACAACGAATCTAGATCTTTTTTTTCATTATCAAGATATTG
Source organism: Catotricha subobsoleta (assembly GCA_011634745.2). Taxonomy (NCBI): domain Eukaryota; kingdom Metazoa; phylum Arthropoda; class Insecta; order Diptera; family Cecidomyiidae; genus Catotricha; species Catotricha subobsoleta. Next base: position 5,962 of record JAABKK020021512.1, on the reverse strand, counting down.
CAATATTTCTAAAAATAGATTGCGGTTTCTTATGTGATTTTGGTTAATTTGTGGTTACTGTAAATGCTATCAATGATCATAAACACCTGTTTTATATTATCGACTCCCAATAATCGGCTACAGATCCGGGACTTTTAATAAAACTAAACAATTAAATGTCAGCTCACCGGCCGAAAGTGGCGTAGGTGCAGAAAATGATTTATTTTTTATGCTGGACATATTTCTTCTTTTTTTTTTATTGATTATAAAAAATATCTCAGTGACCGGCTCATAAAAATTCCTATATAATTTAGTATTAATTTTAATGAAGTGTTAAGATAATAATAGTAATTTAAACATAAAATTGACAGGATATTTTCACTCACCATATCTCTTTAAAAGTAAATAAATAAATTAGGTTTTCAATCGTCACCTATGTCATATATGTGCGCTTCTGCACATATACCCAGACACACACACACTTAAATACCAAATAGATACAATTTAACAACTTTGAACATTTTCTTTTGAGCACATAATTTTGCAATACCGTGTAACATCCAGAATGCTATATCGTTCATTCTTGTATACAATCAAATTTAATGTTTATAAAATATAAATTGGCGACCAGCATAATCTCCTATATACCAAATACGAATAGTATATTGTTTTATTTTTATTTATTTTTTTTGATGTGAATCAAAATATCAACAAAGGAAATATGAAATAAAAAAAAAATAATAATAAAAATATGTATAACATTGTGATACAATTTTCTGTTCTGATGCAGTACTTTTTTTTTCTTTTTTGAATTGATTGTGCAAGAGAAGCAGCAAAATGAGTTATTGTTTTTGGTTAGTTTTGCCTTGGCTGAACATTTTTTTTCTCTTTTTTTATTTTTTAAAGAACAAAATAAAATCGAAGAAAACATTTCAGTTTATGTACTTACATACACTATAGATTTATTTCTAAAAATAAATCCACAATATCATTGCTTTTGCTGTACAAATATTATACAACTGACTGATGAATTCTCTATATATCTACAATTTACATTCTATATACCTTATAGTAATATTTATAGGCTTAAATATATTACATACGTATGCATAATTTTTATTTTTTATTTTTTATTGGCTGGCCAGAAATATATTTTCAAAAGATCATAATGTGATCATATTTTGTTTGTGGTTAAGGTTGAAAAATAATGATTTGTATATTTATTCAACGGTGCTAAAATATCAACATTTTTGTATTTGGTGCGGTATGGCAAAATTTATAATATAAAAATTTGTGTGGCTTTGAAAGGAAAACGCCGAAACTAATTTGGTCGGTCAAATGACCGCACGGGCTCAAGAAATTTATTTTTATAAATAAACTTTTACACGAAACTGATTTTAATTAAATATATGGATTTAAAAAAAAGATATATATTTCAAAAAAACCATTCACTGAAATTGCGTAATAATTGAACTGAGTCATTTATAGCATCTTCTTTTAATCGCCCTAGAGGTCAACTAGAGATTTGCAATTTGTACATCGTCGGTGATCTGGCATTAGGTGCTATCTACAAATGTTACGAAATGCATAAGAATGTATAATGCTATTCGTAAACATATATACCATCAGATAGCTCCTTACATTTTTCGTAACAACCTAATGTCAGATCACCGAGGACATGTTCTTTTATTCCAGTTCTTCACGGAGTAAGATTTTGTTTTTATCGCATCTTCATAAAGTCGCGCTCTAAAAATCTAGCACTTCAGACTTCAATCAAAAATGATCTCAGTGCGCTTTATTTGTTGCACTATTTTCACATATTTTTGGATTTGCTCTGAATTAGAGTGCCAAAATACAGTTGCAAAGATTATATTTTTTCGAGTCAAGTTGCATGTTCTTTTTAACAGATTTAGCTTAAAAGTACAATAATGTCAGAAGAAAAGCCTGTGTTTAAAACAGCTACCAATGGAAAACAGCGCATAGATTGATTTGCATAAAAAACACATGAAATTATTATGAACTAGGGATGGGAATTAAAAATCAACTAATCGATTAATCGATAACAGTCGCATATAACATATAATATAATATAGCAATAGAAATAACAATTACATTACAGTTTATATTAAAATCAATTCAACTTTCCAAGTGTATTTCAATTTTAATTTGAACTTTTCAATATTTTGAATATTGTCTTTTCTATTGACACAAAAACTCAATAACACGGTTACAAATAAAAAAAAAAAAAAATTGATAACGATTATATATGGAAACATTGCAGAAAAGTTGTCAAATGGAAACTTTTCCATTCCGGAAATTTCCAAATAGCGTACGTCTTCTTGAAATTACTTTTCTTCAGTACCAGTACCTAAAATTGTACCTCTGTATTATACTTAAGTACGCCCGCAACTGGAAGAAACATTTTTTTAAAAATAATAATAGGTAGATATAAAGTATTTATCAAGTAGATTAAAGAAAATTCATTTGAAGTAAATGTACTCAAGACTCGATTTGTAAATTCGTAAGGTTTATCTCTAGTGTAAAGTTTGAAATGAGCAATATTTGACTCAAACTAAGAAAAAGCATACTGTAATTTTTGTTTATTGTTGTAAAAGTATTATGGATATTATATGGATATTGATGATATAAATAAAAGATTTCTTGTCCATCAAATCTACAAAACGTAATACATATAATGTAATTTAACGAATTAATAAGTGTTTAATAATTAAGTAATGCGATAATCTGGAAATGTGCTTGTGCATAATTGAATAAAAATATTTATGAATCAGCATACAAAAAACAAATCCATGTTCTTTTTTGCTTGTACCAGGAACCCGCCCCCCTATTACTGTTAATCCGTCAGTGATAACAATAAGGCACAATTTCTTTTTTTTTTCAATATATGAGTTCTAAGGAATCAAAACTCACTAAATACACCTTTTTAATACTTATTGGTACAAAGATCATTTTTTCAAATCCATTTCTTTCATCATACTGTAACAAAACTATTATTTTTTTTCAACATTCTCAAAATTTACAACAAATCAACTTTGCATTTTCATTTTTCTATGCATTTTAAGTCAACAATATGACTTATATGAGTGAGTACCTAACACTAAACAGTGAACACTTGTGTTGATTTTGCGTTTAGAAAAAAAAATCTTCAAATTGTCGAGCTTTTATTCCTGACTATATACTCATTATGGTAAGTACATTCCTACGCAAAATTATTAGTATTAAAATCAATTTTAATTACATTTTCACTAAAAAGGGCTCTTGATACATTTTAATCCATTATGCATATATTTTGCTCCATTTTTTTAAATTTAAATTTGAAAAAAAAAATGTTTTGCAAATTTGTTTTTTTTTTTTGTTTTTGACCAGCTTTTGGTCATCGACCAATTAAAAGACGCACATTTTTTTCTCTTGAAGATAAATTAGTCAAAATAATTCTATCAATAATGTCATTCATATCTGTGAATTGTTTGTGCAATAACAAAGTAACAAAAACAAATGTATTTATTAATTTAATACTATTATTATTATAATTACTTAATTTTTATTTTGCATTCTAAATTCATAAGGTAAATTAATATTTGTTTATAGTGTTTTATAAAGGTTTTTATAAAAAAAAAATAGAGAGAAAAAATAACCAAACTAATCTCAAAATAAAAAAATCTTTTAGCCCTGATGATGGTTACAACTGAAACCGAAATATTGGCATATACATATACACACAAATAACAAATGTTTTTTTTTTTCGTTTTCTTACCCAACCAATACAACAGAATTACAATATTTTATAGAAAACAGCAATACAAAAATTCTAACATAAATTGAGTGGACGAAAACATAAGATTTTTTAAGAGAATAAAATTCGTGCGCCATTCTACTAGTAGCTTCTGTTTAATAGAGTTTAATTAATTTATTTTGCAAACAAAAAAAATATATATATTAGAGTGGATCGATTTGTATGGAGCACTTCTAACCCCATGCTTGACATCGATTTTTGGAAAGAGGACACGAAATCATCAATTATGGTGAAAATAAAAGAAAATAAAAAAATGCGTACCCGCCCGTAAAAATCGATGAAGTTTGAAAAGTTCGATAAAATTAGAAAAATTGTTTATTTTGCTGCATAATTTCGTTACTATTCATTTTTTTCATTGTTTACAGGCTTTGCATAACTTAAAACATGTTTTACTTCATCTTTGAAAAAAATGAAGTATAGGGATTGTGATTTTTTTGTACATCATTTTTGAAAAACCACATGCTCGCAAGTTTTTAATTCATGATTTCGTATCCTCTTTCCAAAAATCGATGTCAAGGATGGGGTTAGAAGATCGAACCACCCTAATATATATATTATATATATGTAATACGTAATAAATGATGTTCGTTAACACCTGCTACTGTTTGTTGTAATCAGTTTTCCTGTACATTTACTGGTTTACGTTATGATTTTAATAAATTATTGAATATGCAATAAATATTAAACACTCTTAACAACATATTGAATTTTTCATTTTTATTTTATTGATTTTTATTTATTTTATTATATTTATAAATTAATTTTATTTTAACTTAACTTATTTGTATAAAAATAAATATTTTATTGGAAAATTAAATATTGTAATTCGTAACCATACTCATGGCATATTAACTTTGATAATATAACATGTATTTAGCTTGTAATAAACTTTTTCTCGTATTAATTATCATTTTCTATATACATATTTGCGTTTATAATGCCGCTGACTAGTTTAATTTTTCATTATTGAATATATCTTGGTGATTTTCCTGAAATAATTTTCAGAGAAAGTTATTTCTAGCAGGCTTAAAGTACTGTATTATGTTGGATTGGATTGAAAGGGGTGGATGAAATCCAGCATTCAAGCCATCAAGCGGGCCCATTACGCATTCCCGATTGTTGTTTTGAAAGGTACCGGTTGTTATTACCCCCGGGTTATACCCAATGTGAAACTTCTGGTGCTGTTGATAAAGTCCCAGATTTTACCGACTGGTATGTTTTTGACTTGGTCTGGTTTGGTCGCAAGTGCTCCAAATCAGCAAAGTCTATCAAGCTGGAAAAAGGGGCACTCGCACAGGAAGTATTCCGCCGTCTCAGTTCCCATACAACAGAAATCACAATCCGAGTCGCTTTTAATCCCCATGTTCTGATGGTGATAATTCGTAGGACACCGATGATCAGATTTATCTGTCCTCTTTTGAAATTCAGTAATCTCACAGTTGTCTTGCTATTTGGGCCGTCGATAAATCGTTTGGACTGTCTGCATCCCGGGGAGTGTCTCCACTTCCCCTGTGCCTCCATTCCAATCCATTCTGTTATTGCTGTATTATGTACTAATATGCTTGATATCATTATAATTTATAAATTATTGATCCAATACGTTTGACAATTTTCGGCCTCATATGAATAGAATTAATATTGTTGGCAGGGCCATGCCTACCATAGAGATGAGAGAGGCGACCTCAGGAGCAAAAATTGAAAGCCGAAAAATTAAATTATTTATTATACATTTAACAATAAATAATTACTTTGGTGAATGAAAGGGTTTGTATACACTTATTATGGCTCTGCGTAGGAGGTTATATTTTGAGACAAAGTAAAGTCCAGCTGAAATATATCAAAATTTGCTTTCCTTGTGCGCGCATATCTAAAATGTCCTGCTTTATCTATCATCTTCATCTTATATGACAAAGAATCATATGTATTATGTATGTATGTACGTTACATTAAATTTTTTAATGATAAATTTGATAGCATAGCGATTTCATTACTATAGTTAGTAACTGACTACATAGTTACTAACTGGCATTTTCATTACCAATTTAAGAATTCTATTGTGTTGCATTTTCATTACTATAGTTGATTTTGGTATCAAACAGCGTTTTCATTACTATAGTAAGTTAGTAAGTAAAAGTAACTAACTGAATGTCAAAGTAGAAAAAATAAATA
>JAABKK020021501.1:1989-15964 GCA_011634745.2 Catotricha subobsoleta | reverse complement strand
CTATATCTTTTTAAAACTAATGAGGGTAATTCGAAAAACGGTATAAAAGAAAAAAAGAAATCATTATATTCACACAGAATTTGTAGATTATCTCAATGAATGTTTGGTAATTCGTAAGAATTCATGTATATATAGGTTGGTGTCACTAGCGATAGATAGAATCTATGTGAAATAACTACCTTAACTTTTACTCTAGATATATTATGCAGAATAAACATTGAATAAATGCTGGTATAAGTCAATAACTCCAAATTTAATTGTCGTTTAACTTATGCAAATGCTAAAGCCGTATTTCACATATTCATCCGCCAGTATTTACAAGTTAATTATTTCATTCAATCTCAATATAAAATATTATAATAATCAAAAATAATTCTCTCGCAATAAAATATACATAAGTAACAAAAAAAACAAATGTAAATTGTGTGATGTGCAAAGTATAAAATTGAATTAAATTATCATCCATAATTTAATTAAATCCAATTATTTCTGTTTTACGATTTTGTTTCTAGATCAGTAGCACAACGGTCACATATAACCGGAAATTTTGTTTGAACAGAATGATTTGAACACAGCACCACCCAGAACCAGAATATAAACCCAAATAATTTTAAAAGCAAACATGAGAGCAATAAACTATTATTTGCTTTTATGATATAATAATTTGCGTGATAGAAGGTTGTGTGCGTGTCGGTTCGAGAAAGTTTCATATCATTTTATTTTATTTAAGGACATAATGATAATGATGATGATGATGTTTCATTTGGCACCCATACAGCTTTTAATAATTGACCAAACTTAAGTTTAATGTTTGGCTTTTAATCAACAGGTTGATTTAGGTGAACGCGTGTACGATAAGGTTTCGATTGAGTGCTCTGTGTTATAAAATATGTGTTAAAACATTTCTATTAAAGAACTGAACTTTTAACTGAAATATTGTTCTTAGTATTTATTGCTTATAATGGTAACAATACTTATGTCGATATCATATTATTAGTGCTAATATTCACAGTTACTAACAAAATTCAGAGAAACGCGATGCTACACCGCTGTGCCAATTATTGATCTTTGATGTGTAGGCAAAACTCTGAAATACCGAATCTTAAATAACTCTTAAGCAAAGATCTCTGTACAGAAAATATGTGTCAATGACCGACTCCTACTTACATTTAAAGAAAAACATTTTCCATCACATACATCTAACCCCCTTCGAGGCCCCTAAAAAAGCTTTTAGTGGAAACTTTTGAACAATACACTCTAGAGGTAACGAAAAATGGAACTCTAACGGAGATTCATTGGAACATTGGTTGCCTCTCCAAAAATAAGTAGAGGTTGGTATTCGGTGTTTTTTCTTCGCTTTCCCTCATTTAAAAAATTCAAAAGATTCATAGATTCCGGTACATCAGGGCCCTGCTATTCACGGATTCTGCCAAGTTTATTCAACCCTCCACATGATTTTTTTTTTGCAACAAAAAAGTTTAAATATAGACTAAAAATAATAATGGAAACTCTTTTTACCTTCAAATCACATTTTCTTTTTAAATTTATTTCACAACAACAGCAAAATTTAAAAGAAATACTTTTTTACCTTGAAAATCTCATATTTTAATGAACTGAAAATCATGTGCACAATTTACTTTTCAGAAAGTTCAAATCTCATAAGTTCGAAATGCCTTTGAAAGCAAACAATGACACCACTACAATGGTGCCGCTTCATATCAGACAATCATCACACTTTTCACTGTTTTATACGAAAATAAGTATTAAAAAAAATCACAAACATTTTTTTTTGTTTGCTTAATAAACAATTTTCCTTCTTGAATATTTGTTTAGTTGTGATGAGTTAATTTATTGGAATAATAACTAACTTTTATACATTTCAAGGTTTTCCTATCATTTTCTGTGTATACTAAATAGAAAATAATATTTTCTTTTAGTCAACTGAATTCGATCCATTGCTCTTGGCTACACACAATCGAAGAAACATAAACATTTTCTGATCGTTCAATGAAAATGAGTTAGATACAATATAAGTGTTTTTCTTTCTTTAATTTAGTTTTTTTTTTTCGTTTCTTTTCTCACTCAATTAATACAAAACGAAATAACAACCGCATGCAAGACATCCAGATTCAATAGAACAAAACCAAGGAAAATATTTTATTAATTATTGAATGTTCTGTGCGGGTTCAGTTCAGTTGTATCAATTATTGTGTAAATAGAATTCAATGAGACAAAAATATATTACGTTTGACTGTTGTGTGTATTATATGAAAAATAAATTGATATGAATTGATGGCAAACACATTGCCTGCCTATTTCAGATTTTACTTAATACATAATAATATCAAACAACACACAACACACACAGTTGTGTTCTTGTCCATCACTTGACGATATTGTGAAGATTTTCATTTTGGATGTCGTTCAAATAAATAAATACACTTACATATAATAAAGCTGAATTATATCAATACAAAATACGATTCGCACAAGGTTGATGCACAATTCAAAGCAAAATGTTATAATAAAGGTCAAGTAATTACATTATTCAATAGATTGGAATTTCTTATTTTTCGTTTGCTTTAAATATAGAATATTGGATTCTTGTGGTTTTATTTATTTTTCAAGCAAAAGAGCTCGTCTAACCGTATCAATAAGTATATATTTATTTTTTTTAATAATCGTGTCATCACGAGCGCACACAATATTTCTATTTAGGTATTTCTTTTTTTGCAATACCTCATTGTTGAAATGACGGATATTAAAAAAAAAAAAATTCATTAATCGCAAGAATAGTTCACAAAAGATGTAACTTTAATACTTTTTGATTTGAATTGAAATTAGAAATATTTTTTTTTTTTTTTTTTTTGTAAATCTGTTATTTTTTTCATCTTCTTTGCATGACTAAAATCTATTGCGCATCTTACAAATACAAATTTCAAAAAAAAATGGATGATTGCTGATTAGAAAAAGTAATTAATATATAAAAATAACTCATCGCAATGCTTCGCGTGTATCGAATTGCATGAAAGTAACGATTGAAAAGAGAGCCTTGAAGCAAACGATTAGATAATATATAATTTCAAATAAAATATTAAACAGGAAATTAAGAAAACACAATCGAGAGCGCACAATTTACATAACAACATAAAAAAGAAATAATAATAATGATTTATATTTTGCGGTTCGAAAGATGTTGATAAAAATGTGTCACTTTTCTGTGTTGTAAATCATTAAAAATCTAAACTGTTTACAAGCAGAGACAGAAAGTATTTAAAACATTGAATTGAATATAAAAATTTAATTTTAACAGCGCTGGAATGGAGGACGATGTGAATCTTATATTTTCATTAATTTTCAATAAATTATTTTTTAGCGTTTCTCTTGAAAAAGTGAAATATTTTATACACATTTTTAGATTATTTGTCGAGTTTCGTATAATAAAAATCATAATTAGTAAATTATGTAATAGAGGCAGGCACATAATTCAAATTATTTATTTATTTTGTAGGACGATAGCGATGACTTTGACTACGCAGAGTTGAAAAAACTTCTGAAAAAAAAAGTTACGAAATGTCCTCTGGATATAGCCTTGAATACTGCATTAAATGATTTTGGTGCCAAGCAATCACTTATTTGTGGTCAAAATAAGAAAGTTAATAGCTAAACATATTGGATTCATTATTGGACAAATCCTCATCTATACAAAATACTTATGGGTGACCGTTATATAGCGTAAGTAGTATTGTTTTATTGGCATTCAACTATCTTCTACACGTGAATATAATGGAAATTTTGCTTCTATAATCATGTCTTATTTCTTTTAAATAGAAAATATCAATACACCTCTATATATTAAATTATGTAAAACACAACAAAAAAGCAAAACAAGATGTTGCGAAACTGTTAAATGCATTTGGCTGTTTGGAAAAATAATTGAAATTCATTTAATTCCTGTTGAAACTGAAATTCCCAGGAATTTGAAAGAAACCCAAAATACGATTAATTTTCTTTCCATCAATCACACAACATATTTACAAATTCGGTAGTAAATAAATTGATAGATGAATGATGGAAATGGCTTTCTAACAGCTGTTGGTTTTGTCAAAAGCGTTTTCTTTTCATTTTTTTTTTTTAATTTATCCATTTAGGTAACATTTCTATACAAATTGTTTTCTATAAATTGTTGTGCAGATCGCATAGCATATTTCAACAGTTAAAAAGAACTTAACAACAATGACAAATTTCCTTAAAATCAGCTAATTAATTGATAATTATAATTATTTGTAAACATATTATTGAAATAAAATGTTTGAGCCAACGAAATGCGCTTTTAATTAAAACTGAATTTCTTGTTCAATATTCCATTGGTTTTTATAACCAGACATTTGCAAATAGATTTTTTTTGTTTAACCGCAACGAAACAATTTGTTATCGCACCAATTAATTAGCATATCAAATTTTCATTCATTTCAAAATTGCGATTATTAAATGATTCTCTGCACTTTTCACCGATAAAAATATATTCACTCAAATTATAATTAAAACCAAAAAAAAAAAAATTATTCAATTAAATAATAAATTGTAAATATTATAATTATGAAAACAATTATACGCGCATTGACAAATATTTGAAATTCGGTTTTGCTTATCAAACGAAGGATAACCAGAAAGAAAGAGAGAGAGAAAAATTATATATAAGAGAAGAGTAATCATTATTTATATACGCGTTTTGTTTACATTCATTAATCTATTGAATAATTAATATCATAAGCGCCGCCAAACAATATAAAACAGAAACCCTAATCAAATATCACTGTTCGCCATTCAATCAATCCATTCAACAATTGATATTGATTTAAACAATTTATTATCTTTAGTTGATTTGATTTCAAACATTTAAATGTGGAAAAACCAAAAAACAACAAAAGGGAAACTCTGTATGCGTGCTTATTTTCCACTGTTTCTCTGTTCACATAATTTAAACATAATATTTATGTTTATTTTATTTTTATTTTTTTAAAATGATTGCTCAATAATAAATATTCAGTTGAAAAATACGTACGTATTTATTTATACATAAAATTGTTTTACACATTATTCAATCATTTATTCATATATATATAACAATAAATAAAATACAATATAATATCCCCCCCATCCACCCTAAATACTCGCTCTAATCGAAGTTAGGCAACAGCATATCACCATCAGTTATATATTTTATTGTAAGTAATAAATTTGTGTGTGTGTCATTTGTTACAGAATTTATATAAGACATTTTTGACTAAATTATATGCAAAGAACATATAATAAAATATATTCACTGGCTGATTGACTGAGTGTACAACTGGGAATCTGAATTTTAAAGTTTTACACTTTTTCTTTTTACACAATTTATAAGTAAAAAGAACAAAAACGTATATAAGTATATACAAATGGAATGCTTGAATGAAAATGAATATAAAGTTTGTAGAGTTAATGTTATCTAGGCAAATATTTATGGTTTCCTGCGTGCATCTTTAAGATATTGCTGCTTGAGATGTCAATATTCAGCAACACAATATATTTAAGATATCAACTTCGTCTAAGGCATGGTACTGAATAAACTATAGTTGACATATTAATATGTTCTTCACAGGCATGCAGACACATTGAGAAAACATCAATGTCTCTTTAGTCTATAAATACCTTTCCATATTTCCAATATCTAACATTTGCTAACAGATATCTGTAAAATCGTCCTTTAACAACTTATTGAATTATTTCGATGTATCCGCAACATTTCTCTACAATATCGTATCGCTGAAGTGTATTTTAATCATTTTTCAATCTAGAAAATTACTTAACCAAAAGAGATGAAAAAATTAGATGAAAAAATGTTCAACTCAAAGGGTATATTATCGGTTTGTATAAAAAACCAGGCGGTTGGTTTAGTTTTGATAACTGCTTGAAAAAAGTAATATGTAATTAAAAAAAAAAATGTTTAAGGGGGTGGGTTTGAGGATCATTTTTAAGGGAAAATCTTTTCAAAGACATTGGATACATGTGGTATGGCAATCGATTTTAAAATACTTTAATTTTAATATTATTTTATTGTCAATACATATTTTATCATCAAATAAAATTCTAGTACATTTTAAAGGGACGTAAATTGATCAAGAAGCATTTCATTACCGATTGCAATAAAACATATAACCTTCTTGTAAAGATCTCTCCTAAAAGTTGACCCTCAAACCAACCCCCTTACATATTTTTTTTGTAAATCCTTTTTTTTTAAATCAGGATTTGGGGTTGGGGGTTTGAAATCAAAAAAAACTTTTTTTCATCAAAATTTCCTGAATACATGATATTTTTTAAAGCAAATATTCTAGAGATTTTCTTTGCAGCATTAGCTGACATCTCTCAATATACCGAGACATAGCGCGAAGACATATACTTTGCTTGCTGGGTGTATGCATTCAAGTTATAAAATGCTGCTATTTTATATGACTTGAGTAAAATGCATGAATAAATATTACTGTGTCTGAATGAAATAAAATTGCTAGGAGTTTTCATAAAAATAATATTTTAATAGTTTCAGATTTATTGATGTAGGTACATTTCCTTTCTATTTTTCTTTACAAATTGCAGAAACTTGGACAAGGTAACTATAAGATATTTTTCTTTAAATTATGTTTTTTTTTTTTCATTTCAAATCTACTTGGAGCTCAGGTGCGAAATGGAACATTACACATGAAATCTCTAGAAAAATTTACAACCGCACAAACATAGAAAAGATAAATTTAAAACTTTTTTTTATAAAAATTTTGTTTGTAAGTCGCTGCAAAACAATTTAAAATGTTTTTTTTTTTCTCTCTCTCTTTTAAATGCGAAATTATAAGTTGAACAACTGACAAACGATTCATAATAATGGTAATTTATTCGGATCCCTGCTGACACATATATTTTCCAGCAAACCACGAGTAAATTAGTAGAAAAAATGCGAAGCGGTTAAAGTAATTTCTATCTATTTTTAAAACACGAAAGCCTAGGTCAACATATTTTCTTATTTTGTTTATGAAATATTTTTTTGGCTGCTCATTTTTTCGTTACTTTTTTTTTGCAATTATTTTAATCCGACTTTCTTGAAAATGGGATGATGCAATGTCAAAAGGGCAAGAAACCTCGAAGCTGCATAAAATATTATGAGCTTTTTTGAGTGGAAATGAGAAATTTCGACAATATTTTTACAATAATTGCCACTTCACCATTTCCCATATAAGAATTTTCACGCATATGAGTGATAGTATGTTTCTGCAGCGACCGACGTCTTTTTGGCCATTTGAATATGGCTTTTATTTAAACAAACAATAAAATTGAGAACATGTTTTTTGTTATCAAATTTTAATATTTTCTGTGCAATTTTTATAAATTCCATGAAAACGAAATTAATCTACTTTATTTTCAGAACATATTAAAATAGTAGGAATTTTCTTTTCTTTTCTTCTTCTTTACTTTGTTTCGTTGATGAAAAAAATTGCTTAGAACATTATGAAAACCAAACAAAAACTTTGCATAAGCTTTTCAGTTGTATTTAATCTCATTTAAATGAGATTAAAAAATATACCCGGAAAAAAAATATAGAAAAGATTTTTTTTTCCAAAAAAATAAAATAAATTGCAATTAAAAAAAATAAAAAAAAAAAAATACGTAGATACAAAATATAAATAAATAGCCTTCGCATATAGAAAATGACAGAAAACGTGAAATATACTTAATTATAATTAAATGCCTACAAACAAGAAATCAATGAGTAATTTATTAAATGAATAAGATTTGACGTGAGATGATGTCAAACCTGTGACCAATGATTTGCTACAGATAACATTTTAATCAAATGAATACCGCAGATAAAAAATTATGAGTTAAATTATGGATTTTGGAGGTAGAAACTTTATTTATAGTTTATATCGTCTTATCGTCTAGGTTTTGCTATTAAAATAGATATTTTAGTTATTATCATTGCTCAGAAAGGAAAATACACGTAAAATGACCTTATCGAACTTCTCAAAATTCACCTCCCACAGTCTCTTTTCCTTTCCTCACGTAAATAATAGGTGCCATAAATTATCCCCCACCGCATTAACCCCCACTTTTGTAAACCTATGTAATAACTTCTAAACAGAGGATCCTACAGAAATTTTTTACATTACCGACCCCAATTTATTTTTGGATACGCATCCAATGGTACCCTATTTGCCCCCATCTGACGCCCCCACAATATTTTTTAGTGTGATTTTTTTATAGAAGAGGAAAGTCACACTAGAGTAAGGCCAAAGGGGAGCCCCAGCGGGGGAATTGGGGTACAATTGGATGCGTCTCCAAAAATAAGTTGGGGCCAGTCATGGGATAACTTTTTTTTAGGACTTCCCGTTTAGAAGTTACATATTACGAAAGTGGGGGTTAATGGGGTGGGGGATAATTCCGGACACCAAATTATATATATTATAGTGCCGCTGTTTGGGTACTGACATGAAATTACGTCTCTGTATAAAAATCTACTCAGAAATAACATTAATTTTTAAATTCCTATGAAATTTACTAACTTCGCTAGCAAGTAGCGTCCGAATTGCCTATCTAGTTCATAGAACTATATTAACTACGTTTTCCCACAAATATCGTACGTATTTATGCTTATAATAGCAATCATTGTTTTGATTTTTTTTTTTTGTAATTTGTGCATTTTTAAAGCAATTTACAAAAATATATTGTGAAAAAGTCTTATGTTTTCAATAAGAAAAATAAATTGACAATTCTATTCTTCTGCGTTTATTTGCATAACTTTGAAAGAAATTTTCATCTTACACGAATTTTCAATAATTCTTGAAATGTTTGGTACGACTATAAGTATTAAATTTTGCCTAACTCCAAACCGAGCTCCAAACAAAAACAAAAAAACGTAAATCCTCACAACATTTCTGATCAAAATATATATTTCTTTTCAGTATTTTTTTTTTCTCCCTTAAGTAATTCTTACATTTTGTCAAATCTGAAGAGTTCGTATATAGTTACCAAAAAAATATAAATATATTTTATGAAATGTTTTTTTACATTTAAAATTGAATTAAAGTAAAATGTGATGAAAGTATTTGGTAATTTATCTGCCTAGCAAATCGTAAAGTAAAAAACCACAAAAAAAATGTAAATATTGACATTGGATGTGTTTTATTTTCTCAAAAAAACATAAACAGAAAATGTATAAACAGGATTTTACTTTAAAATAAAAATGAGATACTCGGAATGAATAAAATAGAAAAAAAAATATCAATCGAACCATCAATTTTACGATTCCAAATGAATGATAACACACTCTACCATTTGTAGCAGTTTTTTTTTTCATTTTCGAAATGTAGGTATGTGTACCGGAGACAGGGTGTAATTCAAACATACAAAAAATAGAAGAGAAAAAATTGTTATACAAAATACGATTTGTACCAAATCAAAATAAAAAAAAAAACAGAGGGAAAAGAATGCTTTCTCTGGTATTCCTGTCAGCATGAATCTTTTTTATTTATTCTATTTTTTAAGACAGCAATTGTGCTCGCAAATTTATTATTATTTCATCATTCTCTATGACCGACTTAATGCTTCTATCTTTATCTTTCTATATGTTTGTAACCTTGAAAATGAAAATATGGTTGGTATTTTAATAGGTTTGTAAACGTAGCGCGTGTGTGCCTTACATAATACTTAAAGTAGAACTTATGCTTACCAAGTTGGATAATATATATATCCAGTTCATGTAATAAGTATAAGAATAATGTACAGTTTTTTTTGTATGTTTTTTGTACAAACAAAGGCAAAAAGACGAAGAAAAAGAAAACAGAAAATTGATGGATTTACGAAAATGGCTTGCAGGACACTATATAACACGTATGAGATTTAGAAAACAAATCAACGTTTTTTATCTTTATTTCAATAAAGCACATACCTACATATTATGTTTATGTTCGTTTGTAACAATATTTTTAATTTGAGATTCATGTACAGGAAATATAAGAATCTGGAAATTATGGATGTTTTAATTGGGGATTGGAGATGAATTTTACGGACAAACTGAATATGTGATATTATAAATTTAGATGCAGTGTTTGCATTCCATTTGCGTTCATTCAAATGTTTTGTAACTTAAAAAATAAATAAAAGAAAAAATATATATTTCAGAAAGATCTTAATAGTGAAAAATTTGGAACTTCGCACGATACATTTTGATGATTGATCACTCGCGTTAAATATAGAATATAAAATATAACGAGCTTTAACATTTATATAGTATTGGTTTTGGATGATCTGGTATCTTGTACAATGCGACGTAATGGTTTGGAGGGACTTTAAAATGTTTGTAACATCCACAAGAACACAAAAAGCAGACACACCGTCGCAACTTATCATGTCTGTGATAAAAATCCTTACAAATCTTACAAACTTTACATCATTGTAGAAGTTGCTTTTATGTAATACTCGATTCTTCTCCTGTGTTTACAAAATTGAGGCAACATAATATAATACTTTCCCAATTTTATTGACAATTTGTTTTAATTCAAAGATAATGGAAAAACTTTTATCATTAATGTAAGTTTGATACATTTGAGTACTGTTTTAAATTATTTCCAAATTAAATTCAGAATCAGTGCTACTATACATGTCTTACATTAGATTTCTCGTATAAGTAAATTTTTACAACAAATATAATAATAAATTTCATGTGAGTTCAAAAGTTCATGTGAAACAGACAAGTATATGCACATAAAATGTACATTTATTTTAAATTGCACCCAATACAAATGCTTTAGCGAAAGAAGAATATGAAAAAGTAATTATTACGAAAGTGTGTTTTGTAAAATTATAGCACCTGGGGGATTTATTTCATGTAAATAAGTAAATAAATGTAATAAATAAATTACTTACTTTGTACGAAAACATTTCACATTATATACAATACATAGCACACACACACACACATAATCAAATGGAATTGAAGATGATTTCGTTTATATGTTCCCGCGAGTTTATTTGAAATAAATATTATTCATCTGGTTTTTTTTTTATTAAATAATTCAACTGTGCAAATTGTGCAGTGCATTTATGATTACTAGCGATTTAATAATTATTTGAAATTAATGGAAGAGATTTTTGCGCGTGTTATATTTTATATGATTTTCTGTGTAGTTATTTTATGGCAAAATTAAATCTATATAAATTTAAATGCATTTTTATTTAAACACTAAAATGGAAGTACTTACTTTTATTTAAATATTCTAACAAAAAAAAAGCACGAAACTGTATAAGTAATATGCAATCTGATGCATTTGCATTTGTGTATATATAGAAATAAATTTATACGGAATATGAGTAGGTGGCTGAGTTGAGCACTTTTTAACTATCTGAAGCCACTGTTTACCAATTGCTTATGCAAAGAGATTTATTCTTGTTAGCATGCATTTTTCAGTATTTAATAAGTGTTGGAAAAACGTTTATTTAAAATTTATAATGTTTGGTATGGTTTTTATAGAGTTTCGTGAGAGTAGCACTTGAGGTATACCGAGATTGATGTTTGTATTTATTGTTATTAAAAGGTTAGAGCCGTAACAACCTCTCTTCCACCGCCTTGACGCCGACGCCCATGCAAAATTTCATCCATAATGAACGGAAACTTACCATCAATAAATATGTAACTGAAATCGTTAATCCCACTATTATTTTTTTTCAAATCTTCTCTGTAAAATCAATACATAAGCACAAAATTCCATAAAACTATCATCTAAGTATGGTATGTTCCGGGGTCGACAGACACATGGTGAATCAGAACGTTAGATAATACCGCACTAATTTTTTGATGGTAGTGTATGGTAATGAAACACACTATAATTAAATGAAATTATTTTTAATAACAATGACAGGCATTTATTTTTCTTTATCTCATTTAAAAGCACCGATATGTCTCATTAAAAGCACCGCATACACATATACAATAGAATCATTAGGGTGACCCTTAGTTGCATGAATATTTTCTTTGGGAAATTTCTTTGGTCTCACCACCCAAAAAGATTCCATTTGATTCCAAAATGAAAGCTTTTTAATATTAGCCCGATGGGTGGATCTTGAATTTTGGAAAAATGTACGAAATACCAGAATTCAACAAATAACAATTGATCCTGGCGGCACGGTTTATCGTCCATCCATCGGGCTAATATTGAAAAAACTTTTGTTTTCGCATCAGATGGAAACTTTATGGGGAAGTGAGGCCAAAGTAATTTAAAAAAATGAAAATCTTCATACAACTAAACGGGCCACCCTAATAATCATTTCATTTTATTTTGTGAAAAAAAAAAGAAGTAAATAACGAAGAAAAAAATTACAGCGGCGCAATGCTATAATATTTCTATTTTAATAATCGCAAAACGGTATAAAATATAACATAACAATGATACTCATGCCATTGTTTCGCATTACTCATAATATCTATTTTATATATAATATATATGTACATTTAATACCTATTTCGATATTATATAATATATATTGTATCTTTTTTTTAATATTTGCAGTTACATAAAAACACAATATATACGGAGATGTTGATGAATGAAGAGCGAGATTATATACAATATATATGTATATCATTATCAAATAACAATTGTTTCATTCATTTTACTTTTTGCAAACATTGCAATGCAATGTGATATGCATTATGAATGCATTCAACCCAGAAGGAAAGATTGGTAGACAAAACACAAAATAAAACAAAACACTATTACGATAACGAGATATTATGGCTGAAGTAAAAAAAAAATGTGATCAGCACAGCTGTAATAATAATAAAAAAAACAAAAAAACAAAACATTAGAGAGGAAAAATGAAAAAAAGACACATCAATATCTTTTTTACAGCCATTCGACAGGAAAACACATCATCTCGACCAACAAAATAAAAACATTCTAATTGAATCAGAATACATTACATATTCCAGAAACCTGCGGCCATTTTAATATTGATTAAACGGCAATTATGTTATAAAACGAATTTGGAAAATTACTCAGATAAACAGAAATTTATAATTTCACAATTTTCGTAATAAAGATGATTTTGCGTTGAATTGGGTTTTGTTGATTTCGAATATATTATAAAATTGGTGAAATTCCAGAGGTTTTTAATGTAATCGTTTTAATATGGAATTGGCTGTCAATGTTTTTACCCATATTTCTATGCAACTTATAGGTATTGATTGCTATGCATGGAACGGTTCAAAAAGTTAGGGTCGATGTTTTATAGAAGAAAACAAAAAAACATTCAAATGAACATAACAGTTCCGTACTTTCTATCATTAAAATATTTTTGCTTAGGTATATAACGCACGTATTTTCTTCGAATCTTCACCTGTTTTCTAAGAATAGATTCTGAAAATCAATTTTTTTTGTATCGCTTGACCTAAATCTAAAATTAAAATGTATTAATTTTGTTGTAAAAATATTAAAATTATACCTACAAATGTTTTGGATAACAGAAATGTATAAAAATTTACCAATCGCTGTCCATCATTCCCGCCGCCATATATCCAAGAAAATTTTATTTTTTGTTAACCTAAATATTTATCAGTGAAATTATTTATAAATCTTGATTTCACCTGTTTTGTTCCCATCACAATTTTGTTGGCATTTTGAAGTTGCGTGAACAGGCATTAGGTTATTGAACTGCGAGTATATATAGGAAAACATTTAGATCGATATTCGAAAATAATTTGCTCCAGAATAGAATTTTTTATAGTCAATAGTCACAGAAGATGATACACCATAATAGTGAAACAAGTATATATGAAAAACATATACTGAACATAAAGTTCGTTATATAAATATTGTGACTAAACACTGAAGAATTTCTCGCAGTTTGATATACCGAATAAACAAAAGAAACGTAAAAATGTATAAAAGCATGT
>JAABKK020021490.1:0-16863 GCA_011634745.2 Catotricha subobsoleta | reverse complement strand
AATTTTGTTTTTGTGAACAAAAAGAAAAGAAAGTCATTCTTAGAAATGTTTAAAAGGAAATATTATCTCGTTTTCTATTATATAATTTTGTGCCTTCTGCCCCTTTCTTTCTTTCTTTCCATTCTCATTGTTTTCATTCTCAAATTTCGCTTAAATCGTTTTCGACGAAAACCTAAAAATAAATTCGAAAGGCATACACACACAAATTTCATTCCATTTCATTTTACTCTTAAGAAAGAAAAAAAAATAATATGGAAAAGCTTTGCATGTCAAATTATTTATTATTAGGAAGACACTTTTGCTTATTAAAAACAAAAAAATAAAATAAAGAATAAAGAAAATATAAAAACATCAGGAGAAAATGTTTTCTTTTTCATATTTATTTATTTTAATTTTTTTTTGTCTTTCGTATATTTTTTTTCGATTTGGTCTCTACTCCGAAAAATTCACTCACTCAATTATTATTTTTTCTTTTATTCACAAAGGAATTGGATTAAAATATAGTCTCCCCGCACCCCGTCTTTCTTCTTAAACATTATCTTCTTGGTATTTTATATTAAACATGTTAAAATTTGTGAAATTTATGTAACCCAAAAATATGATTATTATTTTCTCAAAAAGATGTAATAAATTGATAATAAACCCATTTAATTATAAAAGCAATATTAATAAAACCAAAGATGTGCGATTGAATGAAAGATAAATCAACTAAACACAAAACCCCAATCGCAATATATTTACATTTATTACCCACACATTCAATCTTTATAATTCGCCTCTTTTGACTTTCAGTAAATTAATATTGAAAATGTTTCTTTTGTGTTTTGGCATTTGTTTTTTTTGGGGGGCCATAAAAGTACTAAAGTTCTAAGTTTCTGGTTTTACGCGTTTGGGGCATGGGTTGGATTTAATATTTAAGAAACCATGGCTAACAAATAATCTCAAGGGATATTTGGCTATTGTATTAATTGATTTAAATCATTTCCAATGTTTTCGATATGATGCGGTCACTACGTGCGCAACGGTTATGTCATATACCTAGAAAATGATAGAAATATGGATTCAGAACATGGGACATGGGACACAAAACTTGGATCGTTCGACTCTTCGGTTAATAATATTACTGTTAATTTGTATACAAATTGTTTTAATTGATCAAAAATGATCCAGACAGTTTGTGACCCATTCGCATTAATTAGAATGATTTTAACTCGTTCTAAAGTTATGCTATCGACCGAAGAAGACACGTGAGAGTTTTAGATATGCTGATTGTACCGCATCACTTGTCACGAGACAACATAAACAAATGTCGAACGATTCGGGTTTAGAACCCCAGGAAATACGCCTATTATTTTATCTCTTCATCTAAGACGTTATATCAATTTTTTGAAATTTTCATATTTTAAATATCTGGACGGTTTTGATAGTTTTTGGTTGAAATATAGAGAAACATGTATTTAACGAAAACTACCGAATGTTTTGTAATATGATTTCTTGAAAGAGTGAAAGTTTTTAATCGATGTAAGCTCAAATAAGAAATATGGTAAATATTTCAATCGAAAATCTTTATGGCTTTAATTCTACGAAAATCGATCAAAAGCGTCCCCATATTTAAAACATGAAATTTAGACAAACTTAACGCTTTCGATGTTTCCTCAACGTTTTCGAACGTTCATAGAATGTTTTTCATATGAATTTTTGAAAAAGCGGACGTTTTTAATTGATTTTGGTAGAGTTAAAACAATAATGGAACGAAAAATCGACAAATATCGATAAAATTTAGAAAATTTGATTGTTTTGATCGTTCTTGGTAGAATTAACATAATTACTTATGAAAAGAAAATATCAATTCATTCGCATCACATCGAAATTTCGTTTAAAAGAAAGTGATAGTTTTTTTTGTAGTTTCGTGTTTCTGTTTAGCAAATAAAGAACTATTAAGCCATCATCTCTATTAACTAACGAAAGTGTACCCTTTTGATTAGAATTACAATTACGCTTACCCAATGCACTGCACAGCGAACAAAAAAATGTCATCGAAAATAATACAATAAATTCTCCACTTATCTACCCATTAACATCCATAAACTTGATAACCATTCACTCAGTAACAAAAAACAAAATTTTTGAGTAAAATATCTATTGGTTGAGATAAAAAAAATAACCGATTTAATATGCTGTCTAAAACTTTTTTTCTTCTTTTTTTTTTTAATCAGTTTGTTCTTCACAAGGATTAATGTTTCGCCACGTGTCCACTCAATTTTATTTCGATTTAATAATACGTAGGTTTAGTTGAATTGTTGATAATGCCAAATACAATATTGATTGGTTTCAAACATATCGTGAATCGTCTCTAAACATTTTTCTTTTTTCTTTTTTTATTTAAAAGGGAAACATTAGGTTAAATACGATATATGCCAAATACACAAAGAGAAATTTAATCTCAAATTTATGTAATGTAAAGATTTTAATGATAACACATAACGATTTTAAATAAGGGGTTAATTAATAGACATTTTTTTTTTATCCTATTTACATGAGAGGGTATCGTGTAACGCTTGCATATTCAGTTTGTAGAATAAAGTAGAAAACTATACAGGGTGTCTCATAATAAAAGGTACAAACTTCTGTGGCGTGTTCTTGGGGTCATTGTAAGTCGAAAATATAAAATTAACTTAGTATTAACGGAGTATTTTCGGAGTTACAGCCATTTGAAGTCAGATTCGGACATATTTTGAAATGCTCACAACTTCTACAAATCGTAACTAATCTCAACATTTGTGAGCTCGTTAGAAAGGTTATTAAATAAACTAAATAAAATATCTCATAAATTTTTGTCTAAACTGCATATTTTTCGAGTTATAATTAAATAAAAAATGCATTGCATTAACGAGCACTGTTGTTGCTGCATGTGCCCAATAAAATTGAAAATATCTCGAGAAGTGTACTTTTTAGACAAAAAACTTATTTAATATTTTGTTTAGCTTATTTAATAATACTTCCAACGAGCCTACAAACGTTGAAATTAATTAATATTTGTAGAAGTTACGGTTTTGGACTTAATTCAGATTTACAGCCATTTTAAATGAAAATTGGACTATTTTGAAATGCACACAACTTCTACAAATGTTAACTAATCTCAATCTAAGCTCGTTAGAAAGGTTATTAAATAAGCTAAACAAAATATTAAATAAATTTTGTATCTAAAAAGTACACTTTTCGAGATATTTTCAATTTTATTGGGCACATGCAGCAACAACAATGCTCGATAATGCAATGCATTTTTTTATTCCATTTGTACCTTTTGTTATGAGACACCCTGTATATATTATTTACTGTTTATCTGAAAAATTCAGTCAACAAAAAAAAAAAACACCGGCGATTTAAGATTCAAGAGGGATTTGTACGCAGTTCTCTCAAACTCAAAACAACAATAACATAATAACCGGGATTAAAAATCAAATGGATGCGCCCCTTTTTCAATGACTGTGATTTTTAGCCATTTTCTGACGCTGATTAACATCAAATAATTATTTTAAAACTTTGTTGACAGGCGCTTAAAAGAAGAGAAAAGAAAGAAAAAAAAACCAAGGTGATTTGTGTTATTCTCATACACACCATTATGCCAATAATTCTTCGAAATGATTATTAAAACTAATCTAAATTTTCAATAAAACTAAAAAAAAACAGCAACAAACAAAAACAAAAAAAATAAACAAAAATATTTCACGTAATTTTTCGAAAAACCAATTTTCTCTTATAAATAACAGGCAGATTTATGTTGTTAGCGTTTGGCATTCGCTAATGTACAAAAACAATTTATTAAAAAAACAAAAAGAAGAAATATATAGAAAAACACATGAAAAAAATGTGACATTTCTCTTGATTTACAAAACATAAATCCAGCTAATTCTATTTATCATTAAATTCTCGAATTTTGTTTTTAGTATTCTTTTTCTATTTCGTGTTTTTTTTTTCATTTTTCATTTATTGATTGATTTTATTAAAGCCACTTTTACTCTTACACTTTTGAAATGTTACGCGTGACACAATTTTCCATTTCAACGCTTCGTTTTGTGTGAGATTTTTTCTTTGTTTTGTTGTTTTGTTTTTGTTTATTTTATTTTATTTTTTTTTTCATGAAAATATCTTTGGTGCGTTACAGAAACTTAAATTTTATCCATTTTACATTGTGAATGGATATATTCGTAAAATATATAGAAACATCCTTGAGGCACAATCAATATTATAAGAGAAAACGAACACAAAAACATTACACTTCATTTTTCAAACTCCATCCAGAAAATTGAATTGATGTTTTGTTATTGTTGTTGTTGTTGTGCTGTTGATGTATTTTTATTATCGCTAATATTCATTTGGTTGTTTTACATGCTTTTAATAATGTCACAAAGTTTATGTATTGAGATTTTTCGTAAGTAAAATGTATGGAGATAAAGCCAACCCTCGGTTACGCAGTGCGTTAATGGTTGTAGTGCTGAGAAACCAAGATTAGATTTCCGGAAAAATTACAATCGCTCCGGGCTTGTACTTTATTGCTGAGGTACAACTTAACATTGAGATTATTTTAAATATTTTGATGCAATTAATTAGAAATCATAAATTTGTGATCTTCGCTCATTTCTATTGGTAAACATATATATTCATTCAAATATAATCACAGAATTTCCAAATATTTTCCTGGTTAGTCGAATTTTTATGCTCAACATCAATCATCTTTATTGACTTTCTGACTCTTTTAACATAAAAATGATAAATACAATCGAAAACCCGAGAAGAAATAAAAATTGTCCCAACAATTTCTTATCTGGTATTCAGTTATTCTTTTGTATTTGGTATTTATATTTGTCTATATTATTATTGCTTACACATAATATTATCCTCTTTCTGAATGAAAATCAATAAAACCTCTATTCCACATTTTCTATATTCTTTGTTGAATGAATCAAACTCAAATAAAGTAGTTCGTATAGACAAGACACACATGTACCATTAAAGCGAAAAGAAACAAAAAATGTTTAAATTGTATACTATTCTTGAAATAATATGCGAGACACAGAGAAGAGAAATGAGCGTTTCTTATTATTCATCAACATTAGCCATTCGCATTTGCACATCGTCTACCATCTCATATTTAACATTGAAATTTACCACATAAAAATCATAATCATATGACAAACAACAAAATACATATTACATATACCTTCAAGGCACTTAGCCTATATAACTGTATTGTACTTATTTACTTGTGTGACCAAATTTCAAGTACCAAAATAAAAATCATTTCGTTTATTCTTATTCTATATCGAAAAGATCGCACAACTGAACAACAAAACATCAAAATATGCCATATGACAGCAGCAATAACAATTTCTTATCATTTCAACGTAAACTTAAATGGAAATGTTTTTCATTTTCTATGTTAAAATGTGAAGTCATTTGAGCTGCTTGGTATTCAGTTTGGAAAGAAATACGAAAAAAAAAAAACTACGTAAGTACACAGTCAAAGCAATATATTATGATGAATTAAATTGAAATGAAAATATACGAAAACGAAAAATATATCTTAAAACTAATAGAAATGAAAAATGAAAAATAAAAATATGTATTTTGAAAAGACAAAAATGATGATTTTCATAAATCGAATTGTTTATACATATATTAATAATGCGATATAAAGAAATACAACAGATAAACTATTTTGTTTGTTTTAAATTGAATTCGAAGAATATGATAATGATGATGATTGTGATGATTTTAGAAGAAATAGAACGCACAACTAGGCTAAATGAAAAGCAATAACTATTATTTTATTATTTTTGATTATTTTTTTTAAACTTGGTCCTTCGAAGAGATGAAGAACAATTTAAGTCGCTTTGCGGGCCGTTCGCAAATGATTTTCACGTAGGGGGAGGGGGCACCCAAAGGGAAAGGGTAAAATTTTCTTTGGATGTCTATAAAACTTTAAATTAAAATGTTTTTTTTTTTTGTTTAATAACTTGAACGTCCAACACGGCTGGAAGAGATCAGGCATATAAAGATTTTTTATAACCAAACTTTTTTTTTGCCAAACGGATAACGACAATTTCAAATGTTTTTCTTTTGATATTTATTGGTTTCGCTATTCTACTCATAAAGAACTTTATAAGTTTAACCGACTTGAATTCTGATATGTATTAATTTTCACTAAATTCCACGTAAAGTGCAATCTAATATAAATTATTATTAAGTAAGAATGACAGAAATATTAATACTGTATGTAAGTAAGTATATATTATTTTAATGTACGGCATTAGCAACCCCTATAACTGACAAATACACACACACACACACACACACAACACACACATCTTACATTATAACCCATTTTAACCATTAAGAACTTATTAACATTTTGCAGATCATCAAAGTTCATTTAAATAAATCAATTCAAATAATAATATTAGATTCTCTACTTATAACATTATGCAGAAGCAAAATAGATACCGAGGATAATGCAATAACGTTTTTCCAAGGTACATGATTTAAAAGCATGACTGAAGATTATATGAATTAACGTTTCAGGTTTTTTTTTCTACTTTTTTTTCTGTTTGTTTGTGTGTTTGAAAAGGGGGAGTTGAGTTGAGGAATACTATGCAGTGTACTATATATAATCAGATGGCGCATCAACCCTTTTATTACATTTCACAAATATTTATAGTTATCGCGTATTATATGAATAATATCAAAATCATGTGAGGCTTTTTGTGTACATTGAGGGTTACAGAGTATATAAGAGAGATCATTCATTATTTACATATATTTTCAGTTCATAACAAGAGCTCGTAATGTGTTGAATTTTGTATTTTGGTTTTATGTAAAACAACAAATCTGGGCGCTTATACTTTACTTTTTGGGTATTAGATTTCAGCATATAGATATATCGAATTACAGGCATATATATTTATATATATTTGATAGTCGCTTACAGTTGCGTTGTGTTGCTTTCAAAACTTATATATTTTAATATGACGCGTGTTTGTTTGTGGTGTAAATAAGAGTTTACGGATTATTTACTGAATAAAATGCAATTAATCATATACCATTTTAACGAACATTTATGCTATAATCCTTCATGATTTTCAGATATTGATTTTTCTTTTGATGATTTAAAAAAAAAACAAAACAAAACGATTGTTTCATATGTTTTGAGAGATTGATTTTCTGATTCTGATGGTAACATAAGCTCATATTACGCACATAGTAGGAGGGTAGAGAAGAGCTAACTTTTACCACGTTCATAATCGCCTCTTCTATGTTTCTGAAACTTCTTGTTTAGTCAAAAAAAAAAAATGCATAATGCATTTCATCATTATGTCGTTCCATAAAATAATAGAAATATAAAAACGACCAAAAAGAAAAAATGAAATAAGTTTTTCCATAAAAAAAATAACTATACTATACTTTCAAAAATACCCAAGAATTTTTAACGTTTTCCGCATCGCTACAGTCACTTTATTATATATATGTAAGTAGTACGTACCATAAAAGAAAAATACACCACAGTCGCACCGAAAACATTTTCATGGACCTGGCATATTTCACTGCCTCATTATCAAAACAATTCCTTTGCTAAAACAATAAACAAAAATATATGCAATATGCATACCACAACCGTACCGAGAACACTAAGCATAGCCATCGGGTGCTTATATATATGTTGTTTCTTTGTGGTTCATATAATTTTAAGTTTCTCTGCATTTTGGAATAATAATGATTTTTATTCTTATCGTGTCGTGTTAATTTTACAGTGCAATTTCTAGTAAATATATAGTTTTTTCTTTTTTTTTTTTGGTAATAGCACAATGTGCTGCTGCCATACACAACCCCGCGCGCATTCAAAACTATTTAAAAATGAATATAATATAATTAATTACCACACAGTTAAATTGCTGTAGTGGCGAATAAGTGTTGAATGTTGTATACAGAATTATAATGTTTAAACAATAGAAAAGTTATACATTTTATGTCGTTTCGTTTGGAGTTTTTCGTTCTTTCATGAAATATTTATTAATTCTTGAAAAGAAAAACAAAAACAAAAGTGTGAATGATTTTAAATGGATTACGAAATAAAACTGGCTGTTTGAAAATAAGTCGATAATTTTTGATATTCGGGATAGTGGAAGCTGGAAGGTATATAAAATAAAATGTTAACTTTCATGAGCTTGAGCAATATGTTCGACAAATGCATTTGAAGGGCTGTGGGGGAACAACGAAATAAGTCATATTTCGATTTTACTGACATTTTGGCTCATAGCTCATAGACTGCTACAGTCACAAGTTCTTGATTTTCTAGACTTTTGTGTCCAAAACGCAGCAGATGAACAAATTGTCTAGAACAAGAAAAACTTTATAGCTATAGCGGTTTAAGAGCTATATGAGCCAAAATGTCAGTAAAATCGAAATGTGGCTTACTTCGTTCTTTCCCCCCAGGCCCTTCATTTTAATGAACATAGGATTAAATAAAATACTTTTTGTTTACATGTCAATGATTCCAAATAGCCAAAGGGAAATCTCCGTCACATTTTCAAAAAAAAATAAAATAAAAAAAGTGATTTTAAATCAAAGACGTAACTCTTTTCAAAGCAATTGCTATGTTGACTATATTCCACCGAATTCTATAAATATTAAAACTTTGCGAAAAGAATGATTTTGATGCGGGCAAATAATTAATTTTGTATGATGTATAAATATTTTTCGAAGCTCGTAATTAATTCAAAAACAAATAACATAAATTTACAGCTACAGCTACAGCGCATTCTTAAAATTAAAACGATATTATTATATACTATATATAAAACGGGAATCGTCAAAAGGCATTGAAGAATAAGAATAAGATGGTGTGTCCTTTAATATATATAAATATAGCGGCCAAATATTTTATCGTGCGCTGCTGTTTAAATAAAGTAGAATAAATGCTTCCGGGAAATAATTTTTCTATTTACTTCTATTTTCTATTTAATAAAATATAATTATCGTACAATTTACAAATTATTTTACAAAAACAATAGAGCACATAAAAGTCTATACACTTTAGTTGAAGAGCGCCCGATCTCTTTTTCACTTTGCTTTAAAAATATATAATTAAATTAAATTGAAGAATTTAATTTTCTCGAATCATTTCTTTTCATCTTTTATTTCTTGTGAAACAGTCACATAGAAAATAGGTTGTAAATTTATAAATTTATTGCTGAATAATGGTTTATGGGCTGATGAAGAAACAAAAATATATAATACTCCTATCACCCACCATTGACGTACCCATTATATAGACTATATATATGGATATATGTATAACATGCGACTTTTATAATTGAATTCTGGAAAACTAAATTATTTTATGAAAGTAGACACATTTTGAAATGCCAGGGTAGTTTAGTAATCTCAATGTACATCATTCAGTGTATCATCTGTTAAATTATGTTTTATAGTTAACTAAAAGCTGAGTGGTAGATAGTATATAGTTACGTGCAATTGAAATACATATATTATTTTTCATACATGGAATTTTAATTGATTTTTATTTACTACACTTTTTTCCTCAGTTGAGTTTAAAATAATATTAAATACTAACATTCTAATAGGAATAGTGATTTTATGCGAATTCGAGCGAATAATTTAAGACAACGAGTTAATGATTTTGAGAAAGAGCCTGTATTAATATAGGATATACAAGTCCAACAAAACTCAATTTCTGCTTCCATAACCCTGACAAGGGAATATAACGAATAAATGCAAACAAATTTTTTCTTCAAACAAATTTTACCGAACAAAAAACACCAGTTTTCACGCGTTTTGTGAACATCAGTCAATGTAGCTTTGAGCTCCATAACTACATAACTGCGGAGGTAATTCTCCAGAATTCTTTGTAGTGTCTATTAAGAAATCAAACAAGCTGCCAATTAATTGGTACACGACTTCATTTTTGTAAGAAATTAAAAAAAAAAAAAGAAAAAAAAAATCCAATGTTCCCAGGTTCAAAAAAAAAAAAGGCCAGTACATATATTTTCACAGAAATTTAATTCTGCGTCTTATTTAGTATATTCACCTTCCAAATCCGTCTGGCCAAACCCGAGTTCCAACTCAATAAGTAAAAAAAGTGCAAAAAAAATCAGAAAATTGGGTGCCACGACCCAAAATCGAAAAAATTCAAAAAAAAAAAATATATTTTTGAAGAAAAAAAAATTCTGCGTCTTTTGGTTTCTCGACCAAAAAAATCTGTCCACATGCATCGGAGAAAAAAAAAAAATGTATCAAACCAATACTTGATTTTTTTCAAAATTCGCAGAATTTCTCAAAAAAGAAGTAAAACTTGCTAGCAAAATTTCTTCAAATTATTACATTTCGCTAGAGCAATTGACAATTTAATGGGTAAGTGTTCTGTATAGTGCCTACATTATAATTTCACTTCAATTTGTTTAGAAGTCAAGCTAGTTATGTAGATGGAGAGCTCAAAGCTACAACTGACGATAACCAAAAGCGTGAAAACTGGTGTTTTTTGTTCAGTGAATTTTTTTTGCATTTATTCGTTAAATTAAAACAAATTCAGTTGAATTCTCAGACGAGTTGAATAGAATTAAAAATTAGCAACCAAATTCATTGAACTTTACTTACACTCTGCTCAATTTATACGCGAACGAAGTTAACGAGATTATTTCCTCATAAATTAATTGTCAGTGCGATTTGTATAATTTTAATAGAAATCTCATTTCCTTGTACAAATTATTGGTAAAATTCTAAGCTCCATGAGTTTTTGGTAAGTTCTCTTGTTGTTGTTTCTTTTATGTAAGTCAATTATAAGATAAACCTTCAAGTGTTCAAGTCAAACATATGAAACATTAGTTTGTGTACACTCACTGTATATATTCTCGATCAGAAATATTTTACGTAAGTAGGTACTGTTTCTATATTATTGATAATCTTTATCTGACAATCAGTTTAGCTCAGTAAAACGTTATGTCCAATAATTACGGTTTCTCTTGCATAAAGTAGCAATTGGAAAGGAAGATATAAAATCAGAATAGGTTTTCTTTTTGTTTCTGGGTGTCTGAATCTATTTCCCTGATCAAAAAGTTGAATCAATTACGTAACAACCAAAGAAGTTTTTTTTTCCTTCTTTTTTTTTTATTTATTTTGTTTAACTTCGTTCTTTTTTTATTTATTGTTCTGGTTCTCATTTCGTTTCAATTCAATTTTTTTTTTTGTATTTTGTAAATTCAATTGGTATATTTTTGTGGAAAATTTATGCTGCTGCAATACAGTAAAAAGTTAAGTACTCTTGTAGTTTCGATTTATACTATTATTATTATTATTTTTTTTTTCTGTATTGAAATTATATTAAATCGAGTAAATTGAAATATATCGATTGCGTTCAACCGAACAAAAAAGAAATATACAGTACGTGACGAAATTAAGTGCACAAACTTCTTTAAGAAGAAAAAAAAATACCGTTGCGTTGGAACGCGTTGTGATCTTCAACAATGGATTTTAACGGTGCTCTCATCACCTTTTTTGGAGAGCTTTACAGTTCTGATCTGATCACCTCTTTGTACATATAGAAACTACTAGATGGGCTAGTAAGCATGCAGATTTATTGAAAATAGTAACGTATTCCAACGGAGCGTTAATAAATTGAGGAAGTTCGAAAATAAGACAATATATCTGAAAATTTTCAAATTTTTAAC
Organism: Catotricha subobsoleta; assembly: GCA_011634745.2. Taxonomy (NCBI): domain Eukaryota; kingdom Metazoa; phylum Arthropoda; class Insecta; order Diptera; family Cecidomyiidae; genus Catotricha; species Catotricha subobsoleta. The sequence goes on along the minus strand of JAABKK020021490.1, from coordinate 5,122 downwards.
GCAATATGGAAATGAATTGTTCAACAAAATATGATGTCATTTTATTTATGTGAAAGTTCCTGATGTCTCGTCATTTTCTCAAGTTCTTTTTCCTAAGTTCTTAAAATGCTGCGTTGAAATCCGTTATTATCGCATCATCAACGGTAATTTTCTATATCTTATAAAGAAATTTGTGCATTTAATTTTGTCACGTACTGTATATATGAAAAGTATAATTTATAATATCTTCGTTACACATTTAGCACACAAGCACAATACATAAAATATTATACAACAAAGAAAAAGGAAAATCAGAGTTAAATAAAATTTAGAACCGCAGTGAAAAGTTTTCGATAAATATCAATGGGTATTTTTATTTATTTATTTTTTTTCTAGCATACAAATTTTGTATATATGGCCAGAGAAATGCATACACAGCTTTTGGCACTATATTTTATGAGCGAATCAAACAAAACAAAAAAAAAAAAACAAAAAATATGAAAAAAAAACATTGTATAATTTAACCCTCTAACCACACACAAACACACACACACACAAGTTGCACATTGCAATTCAATCTTTTGTTTTAGCAAATGCATTGGAGAGAAATAAACAATGGCTCTAATTTTATATAATTTTTTTGTTTTTTTTGCTGAGAAAAGGGTTAAAATTTATACACCATTTAGCAAATATATTTATACAGAAAACATTTAAGGGCGTGGTTATATATTTTTTTGGTTATTGAAAACTGGAATTGTGTGTTCATTTTTTTTTCTATAAGGTCTTAATACTTATTTTATAATTAGCAATAAATATGGTGGCAATAAAATATATGGTGCGGTTACTTACTTCCATAAAAATAATGACGATATTAATATAACTAAGAGAAGTAATAGTGAACAAACGGCTATTATTGCTGAAGTTTGTAGTGTTTGACTGGTGTGATAGCCTGCATCTATTATCTGAAAGTAGAGTAAAAGAACAAAAAAAAAAATTATTATATTAAATTATATATATATTTTTTTTTTTTTATTTTGGCATTTTCATTAAGTTCAAAAAGTTTATGTACGTTTTAACGCTTTATTTAAAATGTAATTAAGATTTCATCCGGAAAGTAATTCGGTGCCGCTCAAGAATGCAATAATTTTTTTTTAGGTTGTCTTTTATCCTTTAAATTGAGATTTTATCTGTCTTTTTCGCGTGAAAACTAGACCTACGATTTTCTATTCAGTTTTTATATGTTATGAGGATGGCCAAAACTAGCAAAGCAATATGATGATATAGAGGTTTAGTATCGGGGCGTCGAGATGTTTTTGGGCCACTAAAGTTTTTCTGTTTCCATATAGTAATAAAAATCAATAAATAAATAATGATAATGGATTTTTGTGAATGTGATATATTTTCAAGATGTAATGGAAATATTTCTTAGCAGAGATTGGAGGTAAATAAAGATAATGACTGTAGAAGTATAGGAATATGCCTGACGATGTGAAGGCATGTGCAGGCAGGTGGAGAGATATGTAAAGGAATTTAGAGGATGTGGTTTTTTTTTAGTTTTAAGATAGTTTCGAAGAGAATAATTACATATATATATACGATTTGTCACTTAGGTACTGTCTTTACATCTGAATTGTATGGTAATTGATTTGATTCACTATATTTGTTAGAAATTTTACTTCATTTCCGAAAAATCAAGCATGGACATTTGTATTTTTTTGTATATTTTCTGGATTGAGTGATCAGCTTTTGATGGTCAATAGACCAAAAGACGCAGATTTTTTTTATTGAATGAATGAATTCGTGTAACCATTGGCAGCTTGTTTTCAATTCTATTCTAATTCCAGCTAAAATACAATCAAAATTGTTGATTAGTTTTTCGCAAAAATAGAATTTTCCATTAAATTTTCATTTCAGTTTCGCTCTAAATATGCTAACGTGGGCGAATAAGTGGATGTGTGTGAAACTAAGCAACTACACTTTGCTGCTCATAGCTCATAACACATTTTAACAAATATAAATTAAAGTTAAAAGAGAAAAAAATAAGTAATAATAAGTTGAATTCATTCATTCGCTTTCCCCCCCCCAAATTTCATTTAGTATATTTTTGAATATTCCATCGAATGATTTGTACAATTCCACGAATATAATTCACTAAACAACAACAACAACAACAAAAGCAAACAGTTCCCTTTTTAACAGGACCGAAATCTGTTCAAGTGTAAAAATTTCTATAGTCGTGAGTTTTTTAACATGAATGAAATTTTGTTTTGTAACATTTGATATACTCGATCGTACTATCTACGGAATACATAGAGAGATATATTCTCTGTTTATTGATATTTTATTTACACATTCAATTCATATTTATGTTTAAATTGAATAAATCAATATCAACTCGTTTTTCACATACCAAAAACCATTCGAATAAGTCAATTTACAGAAGAAGAAGAAGAAGAAGAAGAAGAAAAAATAGCAAAAAAAATGCCATGGTATCCTTTAATACCTTTCCTCTTTCCCTATCTGTTTTGGTGTAAAAAGAAAACGAAAAATCTCTCTATTTATATTATAATCAAATCAACATCACGGAAAAGAAAATATATTGTGTTGGGAGAGTGCGTGGGTGAGTGTTGAATGTACGATGGATATGAGAACAAAAAGAAGAAAGAAAAAAAAAAAAAAGAAAAAAGCAGAAAATGAACTTAGAAAAAGTTATGTTTTCTGCAAAACATTGTTTAGAAGCGATGTGAATCAAAAGAAGAAAAAAAAAATGAAAAGAAAAGAACGTAAGTAAAGGTAGTTGGTAAAAGAGTCTGACACATGCTGGTAGGTAGTGCTGGTTAGGGGACAAAATATGAAGTTGAAGGTAATAGAATCAAAAATCTATGAGATTGACGTTCTATTTTGGCATTGCCAGTTCGGTTATAGTTGTTGGAAATGTAAATGAAATACAATATGACAAAAATATACATAAATATATATAAAATTCAAGAGAAAATTGATGTTTATGTTGAGTTTTGTGTTCGCCGATGGTAATTGCGGAAAAATAATATATAAATAATAAATATCACTTCTTTATTATTATTATTATTTATTTATTTATTTATTTTTTTTTTCATTTTGTATTATCTTCAAGGTAAAAGTTAATGACATATTATATGAAATGTGAGGGTGGATTATGTAACAATGTCATGAAATATTTTTGTATATATATATTTCAAATGGTTTGGGCGGATGTCGACAATAAGCATTTGAACAAATATCAGTACGATATGTTGTCCTGTTTGTGAATCAGATCAGTAAAAAACAATGACTTTTGTAGGTATTCCTCGGAATTATTTCATCTTTAAATCATAAATACCGATACTGATTAACTCTGTTCACCATACGTTTCGTCTTCAAGGGATATTCAGTCTAACAATCACAACTAGAAGCTTTTAATTTATGTTGTCAACATTTAAAGAACCCAGATGCGAAGATTACAATTGTGAATCGAAACGTTAATAATGAATATAAAAAAAAAAGAAAAATGGTGATTTTGATTAAAACGCTGAATGTCCTTGAATAAGAAACAATTGGAATTCATCCGTAGATCTGAATCGGATAGATTTCCATTTCAAATTAATGTTAATAATAACTAATTTAATAAAGATTTTGTGCCTACAAAATAAGCTCCTGTGTGTTCACCTCTTTATGCTAATTGTAAACTACATTCATTTAAAATTTATGAATAAGAATGACAAAAAAAAAAACTCCTACCACATACCAATCTCATCAGTTTAATGTTGTTTCTACATTTTACGATATTCAAATGTATTGCTAGATATAAAGCTGATGCCTAATATTCAACGTCAACCATTTCATAAAATATATTCTAATCATATTTCCGACTGAAAGTTATATCAAAACACATCTATTTTACGACTGATTTTTTGTCCTAAAATATAATTCACTATATTTGATTTGATTGTTATGTTGTATTCAAACCATATTCATATATAAATAATAAATATATTAATATTTGAAAAAAATATTTCTAATAAGAACATTTAATATTCCAACAATTTCCTTTTTGTTCAGCTTTCACTCCTTCCCCCCCCCCCCCCCCCGCACGCACGCACTTATTATATACCTAATATTTATGTACTACTATCTCATCATATATACTATATATAAATATAAATATATAAAATGTATGATGATATTTGGTATTTGGTATATTTTGTATTATAAATCTATTCCACAAGATGAAAATCTATGTGTTACCGAAAGTTTTCTTAATGTTGAATTTTGTACGATATATGCGGTGTAGAAATATAGGACTCTGAACATATTAGATAGATGGGTGGAATAAAAGTATATATTATACATATATGGCTGGGTAGGTAATTCAATTTTTGGTTTTTGTTTTGTTTCCAAATTATATTTTAGTTTATGTGTTTATGCTTCTGGTTTAACAGCTAACAATATATCTTAATGTTATACGAGGAAAATGAAAATAATAGAGGAAGGTATATCGTATATATTATATATATATAAAATATTAAATGAGATTCAAAGACATGTGAAATTAGAAAACATTGTACAATGAGAAAGAGATCACATTGAATAACATTTAGGTGACATGATCGTATATTATATATATATATAGTGAAATGGTTTTGTATTATTTTCGATGTTTATCGTTATATGGGCCGTTTGTATTATATTTTCAAAATTATATGATATTTTATAGGCAAGTGACATTAATGAAAATGGATAAATGGTTCGCTCGCATATGCTGATTGTTGGAATTTAAAAATTATTTCAATCCTATTTAAGATTGGGTAAGAGAATAATCTAATGTAAAAGTTCTTCATTAATATGATTATAATATAGTAATAAATGTGTGTGTGTGCGTGTTTTTTTTTTTGTTTTGAATAGAATTCTTAAATAGACAATTGTATAAAGTGAATCTGATTCTAAAATGTAATGATGTAACGGGAAGTTGGCTGAATAGTGGGACAATTTCGTATAACTAATTGGTTAGCTAACGAACAATATCAGGCAATGTTTGATCTGAAAGGTGGATAAAATAGGAACAGTTCTTGTGAACATCTCATTGTAATCTGACATTTCGTTTAGCCGCTGTTGCTTACTATTCGGC
>JAABKK020021479.1:0-18340 GCA_011634745.2 Catotricha subobsoleta | reverse complement strand
AATCACGATTTTTTATCATTTCTATGCATCACTACAAAAATGAAGCCCTGTACCAATTTATTGGCAGCTTGTTTTTAGATAAATCAAAAAATTACACTTTATGATCGACGTACTTTACTAAAAATTTCGTTGAGTTCATTCAATCCAGATTTTGTTCAATAGGTATATGTTTGTCTGATTCTTTTTTTCTTCTTTTTTTTCTTTTTGGCTTTTATTTGGTGTAAAGCTTACCGAAAATAGGTACCATTTATGGTTATATTGTATTGCTCTGTTATTTTAATGGTTGTATGTAATTTCAGATATATCAGCCTACACTTTTAAAATTAAAATTTTTAATGTAGCGATAATAATTTAAAAATTAGATTCTGTACATATGAAAATTTTCCATTATACAAGATTGCCAATTTTTTTTTTTTATGCCACACAGCCTTTCAAAATATATAAAAGAGTAAATAGGTACTTAATATAATAATAATAAAAGCAAAAAATATAAAAAAAAAAATTATAAAAATAAATAAATTTAAAAGAGAAGAAATAATGTCGGTGTAGTTTACTGCATGGGCTGTTGGTAGTTGTGTTAGACAAATATAATTTACAATTCATAATTAATTTTCTGTGTGTATTAGTTTTGGTCATATGGGAATGAGGCAATTATACTATAATAATGGTAATATTATTTATACCTGAAAACTGAAATCTGTACATTGTTTCCATAATTCATAACTTATTATAACAGCAAAAACGAACAAATTCTATACACATTACGCCGGCAATAATATAATTTTACCTTTGCACTAATGATTATTTTAAAAATGACGATAATCTTTTTTTTTTATTATTATTATTAGTTTCTCTTTACCATATTATTTAAAACGTATTTTTGCAAGTAATATATTTGCATTGAGCTTATAATATAAATTATGTATTAAATATAGGAAAATGTCTATATTAAAATCATATTAAATTGTCGTTTAATACATATTTTAGAATTGAAAGAACGACAAATTTTTATTGTTTGGTGATATTGCATTAAATGTATGTAATTTAATCCATTTTGGTTTGGAAATATCGATGTGTGACTTTGCATTAAAAGATTTATAAGAATAATTAAAATACTTATATTACACATTTAATTCGACGGTTAGAAAGTTCAATAAATTGGCTATTTTAATATATCCTTGTTTTTGAAAAATCAATTATCTAATAGATTTTTACAATATTTTCAGTATTAATTATTAACTATTGAAAATAGATCTTATAAGGACTCATGTCCGGTGATAGTGATGATCGCATTAATTCAACTATTTTACTGGTAATTGACCATATAATTACTTTGTTATTTTATTTTAAAAATTCGAAAACTGAAAGAAAAGAAATTAATCGAATATTTGACAATATCTTTTTTGGTGTTTTTTCAATTTTGGACGATCTTTTTAACAATCTTCTCAGACGATCCGAAATTATAAATCACCAGAGAACAAAAAAAATGTATGAATCATTACTTTTAAAGTTCATATGAGTATATATTTGAAATGAATCAAAATGATGAAATAAATCATGAATCATAATAAAAATAAAAATAAAAATAAAATAAAAGGTGTTATCCATGATTGGATAAACGTGAAAAAGATAAAATTCAGGAAGGACCAAAAAGGAGAAGAATTTGATGTATCTGATAATTAAAGTGGACATATTAGGAAAACTAATTGATAAAGTTCTTTATTCTACTTCCTTCTTGGTCTTGTCATGATCAATATTTTCGCTACAATTTCTCATATGATAATATTTCTACATTAATTATGTTGAGTGCATTCTTGAAGTAATTCATTTTTTCTTTACAATTTATGCTGTGATAATATTCGTTGGTTAATTTTAAATGAATATGATCGCAAATATTTTAACTATATAACCCGCCGTCAATTGTGTATGCATTTAGTTAGTGGGTGGCATAAATATATTGATAATAAATAAATAAATAAATTAATGATCCGGTTTTCTGGTTTGAAAATCAATATTTTATTTTAATCTATTCAGTAATAAGTTGCGACTCTTAAAAGTTTATTCAACTTTCAATTTTATGTGGTCATATTCAATTAGAGATAATTGTTATAATTTTATTATTTAGTGAATAGAAATGTAAGTAGTTAGAACTGGAAATACTATTATAAGTTCCAATTAATTATTCTTTTGGATAGGCATAATTCATTCACCACCAATTCTAATTTTTATTATGGATTGTAGCCTTATAATTAAAATGCAATGAAAAATCTTTAATAAGTAATAGACTATAGAAAAAAAAGCTAGCATTTCGAAGTCAGCTATTGATATTAAGGTGCATGGGATAATATATATAATTAATAAATATAGTCATACAGACTATGACAAAGGCTACTAAAATAGTGTTTTGTAACCAACTATTGGGGTTGTGATATTTTGTTTATTTTTACTGTATTGAATTTTTAAGAAAAAATTTGAAATCTATAACAGTTATTAAAAACTAACATATAAATGAAGTAAACTTAATACCAATTTCATCAATAAACAATAACTACCCTCAAATAAAAGACTTTCTCTACGCATTGCTACTTACACAAAAACTGGATTTCGTGCTTTTGCAGTCATCAGTACAGCTTCGCTTCGTCTATTTGTATATCCATCCAAAATATAGCATCTATATAAAATATTACTTTGTGAACGGACAGAAATTCAATATTTATAAATCGAATGTGAAGTCTATAACAGTATATATATTACAAGTATAATACAGAAGTTATTGTAAAGAACATATTAGAAACTACCTCATTATTCTGCTACAAAAACCAGTACACATACATTTTTTTTTTCAATAATGTTACAAATAAATTTTAAAATGTTTCAACGTGCAAATGAAAATAATAATTTTCAAAATGACAATGAACTTAGGTGTCCTCCAACGTATTACATTCATATGCTTATTAAAATAATTTTTCACCAAGCAAATGTTACAACAATTAAATTTAGATAGTACGAATGAGTAACAGGGATGGGCGATTAAAAGTTTTATTATTCAAGTACATATACACCGAGTACATGAAAAATATGGACTTCAGCGAGAAAATGAACTCAAGTATCTTGTACTAGGAGTACTTTCTTAAAAATGCACAGAAAAAATTAATAAATTTTCAAAATTAATACAAACAGACGATATAAATTGTAAAATGAGTAATGACAAACTCATTATATAACGATATGTATATAATATAGAAATATAGATATCTATCTTAATCAGAAATCATTACAAATTTTATAAATGAGCCATTCCCTTTTCACAATGCAGCAACATAAGATTTTTAAATATTTCATGCCATCGATTGGGTATCATCAAAAGATCTGCAAATTAAAATATTCTTTCTATGGCGTTCGTGGTGGGAAGAATACAATTGTATTTCATAAAATGTAGAAATACTTCTTTTTTTCTTTACAATACTTTGAATTGAAGGTACAGCAAGTTTTTTTTGAATATAATACCTAAACTGCAACTGCAAATGATATCACTGCTATTTGGTAATTTTATTTGCTCATAATTATTTTAAATTGAAAAGTTTTTAATTTAAATCTATATACACATATATAAAAAAAAAAACAAGAAATATTTATATACTGGTACTGGGTACTTTTGAAAAATATAAAGTACCATAAATAAGTAATGAAAAACTAATACCGATAAATGGTACTGGAGTACTTTTAGACATATATCCCAGTGCATGTACTGGGTCCCCCCATCCCTGATGAATAATAATGATATGGTAAACGTTAAAAATTACGCAACAAGTCTCTAATTTTTAAATGTTGATCAAACTAAAGTTTTGTTTGAAAAGCTATTAAATAAATATGAATGCTGTCAACCGGAAATTTATTTGAAAACAAAAAAAAAACAGCATGTTATTCATTACCTACATAATCGTAATATTTGATATAATAATTTCATTTGGCGGTAATAATTTGCACGAATGTATTATGCTGAATGCTGTACGCTATGATTACGATTATTATTATTACAAGTAATTTTTTTTTTTTTTTTGAAATCTTTTGTAACTCATAATATTCCATATGGTCTAAAAAATTATTTATACAAAATTTTGTTTAATATATATTTGTATAAATTTGCTAACTTTGATTACACAATATTTACAGTATATTTTCATTTATTCAATTTCGATTATACACAATAATTAGCCGGGTACATATTTCTTTTAAAACTAATTTTATAATAAATAGTTGAAACCTTTCTTAAACGTCAATTTATATCCATCGAAATGTACAATTGTACATAGTTCAAATAAAAGTAATCAGATAATACCTTTTTCGCTTGACAAAACAGTTTTTTTCCTTTTTTTTTATTCAAATTTCAATCGGTAATGTAATTATTACATTACGTACATGCTTTCATAAGCACATTAATCGGGTGATTAGTATTGGACTTTAGTTTCTTCAGTCTTTAATTCTTTAATAATTCCGATGAAACTATTTCTAGTTATTTGTAGATATTTGTGATCTGTAATGAATGGAATAACATATATGATAGATATTATTGATAGTTTGGTTCAGTGCGCATAATTATTAAATAAAAGTATCTACTTCTATAACATAAAAACACATAATTATTTCAGTTAATTTGTAGTTTTGTCCAAAAATTAATTATTATTTTAAATAATTTGTCAGCAGTTAAAATATATATAGCTACATAATATTATTTATGTTTCTCACTTCCATTTAGAATGTTAAATTCAAAATTTAAATAAGACCACTTGTAATTTTGAGGTCAAAATATACAGGAAAAGACTATTTGGATAGGGTCAAAAGTTAACCAATAAATTTTAATTCATTACTTGAATTTATTGCATAAATTGTTGTCCGCAATATTCATATAAATAACTGAAAGATATTTTTAAAAAAAAATCCATATAATATGTACCAGTAGCAGTACCTATATATTGTATATTGTGCGCGTTAATGAAATATGAAAAACAAACGAATATGAATATGATGAGTATAAATAACTAAAATAGAAATAAAATTTAAAACTTGAATATTTTGTATATACATACATATCTGTAATTGCTCATATTAAGTTGGAAAATGGCATCAAAGTCATGTTATTATACATGCGTTATCATATTTTTCTATAAATACTATTTGTATGTATATGGTTCTGCACGGTGAACACTTGTTTCTTCCATTGCCGTTTTTATATTATTTTATAAATACCGTAAAATAGAAATATGTGAAATGTTTGCTAATTATAAATTTCATTTAAAAAACCAGTATTAGAAAAATGTATGAACTCTAAAACAATTTTGTAACTATTTTTAATAGTTACGACTACGAGTATTCCTCTTTTCTACATTTTTATATAAATAAACCCCATATAGAAGTGGATATAACGTCATATTTTTTTTTATTTTTAAATCACTAAAATAATTATACAATCTCATCGACAGCTACCCAACCTGATAATAATTTTAATCTGGCGATTTATATTTAAATCTAATCAATGTCTTAATTTCGATTTTTCTACTAATATTAGAATTCTTATCTCGAGATGATTCAATTTATTTCGTGATAAGAAAAAATATGTTGGTATGTTCATGTTCAAGGCGTATTTTTATTTTAGAATAAACTTCTGTCGACTTGTCTGTTGATTTATTGTTAGAATATTTAATCAATTTGGGCACGTTCGATTTCAAGACGTTTTCTATGTTGGTTTTACTTTTGTTGTTCAACTTAATTTAACAGAAATTGATTGATTAGAGGCATTTATTTTCCATCTTTGTTTTCTTTCTAGTAACACACGCCTTTTATATGCTGAAGTTGTTATTTTATTTTTTTTTACATATACGTGTTTTTACTTTGTTTTATTGTTTTCACCTCTCTAATAACCACATCACAAGAAATAATTGAAAAAATATTCTTCCTATTTGTTTGAATAAAAAATTTCCCGTTAAACATGCGGTCAGGAATTTTCTTCAAATTTGAAAGAAAAATGTTTATTATATAATTACTTTTTTCTGACATCAATAAAAAATACTACAAGAAAAAATATTCTAAATAATCGAAAAACTAGCATAAGCCCTCATAATCTATTCAACGTGGACGAAAACATAATATCAAGGACTAAGCTTATAATTCTTTATGCCACAATAATAATTATTTATTTATGGATCAAATTGTATGAGTGACCTCCAAGAAATTTTACTTTTACATCTACCTACAATCAAAATTTTAGAGAGAGAGACAAAAAAAAATGCACAAATAAAGACTTTTAAATACTCTTGCTGTTTACTGAAAACTTACTTACTGTGAACGAACGAGTACATAAATCATTGTTAAACAAAATTAAGAAGATTACCAATTTAAGAATAATGTATTATATTTAATTTCTTAAATATTAAAATACTTACGTGGGATGCATTTAATATAAATGAACAGAGAAAGAAAAAAAAAACCACAACAACAACAGAAATAAGTAATAATAAATTTAAAAATGACTAATTTCCATTTTTATACGAACGCTCTTTACGCTTTTTGCCTTTATTTATACATATGATTATGTGATTGCAATAAAAGAATTAAAACGATAACCTACTTAATTTATTTAATACACATATTATTATGTCACAGACATAAAAGTAAGTACAAACAATAACAATTACTAAAAAGAAAAAGAAAAAAAGTTAAACAAATAAAAGTGTATGAGACATCGTGCCTCGACTACATTATTAGTACCTCTCGATTACCTTTTTATGTTTTTAAATGTGATTTAAATCGATTAAGTATTTTATTTGCACATTTTATGACAAAGAAATTTTTTTTTTTTTCTTTTACGATATACATCAAGTCAAAGACAAATATAATTAAAATGACAATGGTCGGATCATAATGTTTTAAGAGAACGTCTCTCAACTATCAATTTTAACATAATATATATACTTCGTCTTGACTTTTTAACATTCTTATTTTGTGATTTTTGCATAATTTTGGAATCGTTTGGATTGGAGGTCGTTTTCTGTTAAAGTAATCATTTATTATATCATATTTAATGAATTCCACTATGCGTATCCGTACCCATTCGTGTGAAATATTTCGGTGCAATAGAACCTCTTAACCAAAAATAAACAAATACATTATTTATATTAGAATCAATCAAAGTAATGGATAATAAGTTACATAAGGACATTTTATCATTATTTTTTATTTATATATGCTTAAATGCTTTGCCAAAATACCTTATTAAGGCACATTTATGGCTTTCCGTTAATTGTTTATTATTTGTAAGCTAAATTATTTATTGATTTTTGCAAGGCTATAATTATAAAAAGAAGAGAGTAATGATACCACTTTACCATTTATTATGGAAGTTAAAACTGATGGAGTATACAGAGGCTGTCTCAGATAAGATGATTATTTATTTTTATTCTTTTTTTTTTACCGGATTTTGAGATTTTTATTTCTCTTATCCCCTTGGATTCATTCTTCAATCTTCAAACCTAAAAAAAATGTTTTTTTTTTACAGTTTTGGAAATTATACGTAAACGTCACCTAAATTTTTATCCATATTCATATTGATGCCAATAATGAAACATAACTTTCTATGTGATATGAAATTTTCTAATTGATAGGACTTTTCCTAGGTGTTTTCGGGTTTTGACGTTTTGTTATTGTCTTATAAATACCTCGAGAACAGATCAAGCAATGAAAATGTTTATACATATAGCATAAAAAAGTAGACCAATTAATGAACAGTAGGATTTGCTCGAAAAAAAGTAAAATATCACCATGCTTTTATCAATAAAAAAAAAAAATGTTTTTTTTACTGAGACACACGCTATAATATCCAATTATAGTACTTGTTGCATTGAAAATTTAACTAAAAACTTACCATTTTCGTTGGTTGAACAAATAACTTTGGGGATTATTGAGATATAGATAACATTGATATATTGACTATTAATTATAATGTTTGCACAGTATATAAAATTTTACGTGATTTACTTTATCCTTATCTCTCACTGCCTTTCATTTTAAGCAAGTAAACGATGGGGTGTTCATATTAAATGTGATTATATTGTAAATTGTAACACGGACTATAGAAATTATCCTTTATTAGCATAAAGAATCCTCTTAGTAAAATCGTGCCTAGAATTAAATGTATTTAAAAATATCGAATGTGGATTATTCATTGTGTCATTAAATAATTGGTATTTACAATTTTTTTTTTGTGTGGTCTTGTGTGCGTGTAATGTGATTTGTAGATTACAATTTATCGGTAAATAAACAAATAATTATTTTTATTACTTTATTTTTAAACGTCGTGATGGTAATTTTGCGACACCTATAAACTTGATTTCATTCAAAATAAATAACATTAATTTGTGGTAACGCCACAGTTGATGATATCATTTCATTTTAGAATAATTGTACCTACTTTAATTCTACCGTCCCATTTTATCCAACATTTCTTGTAATTTATTTCAATAAATAATACTTTGTATTATTTTGATATATTTTATTAATTTCATGTGAATTTGTAAGTAATTCTTTTTGTAACAAAACTAAAACACATGAAACATAATTTTACTAATTTGTCGGTAGGTGTTCTGATATGATATGGATTTATACATATCGCTGGCTCCACGAGAAAATGACTGAAATTTAAAATATTCATTAAAGAGCATGTTCGGTTGTACATCAGGATTTAAATATTTTTTTCTGATTCGGATGATAATTTTTTCAATGAGGTCCGTCACTACTAAATAATTAATGTTATTTTTATAATAAATAATAAATAAATACAAACTTGATGCAATTCTAATCACGAATTTGAATATGTATTAGCTTTTGAATCTGATGCATTTTTCGTTATGAAATTTTGATTTAAAAAATATGCAAAAATGTTGTCTTTTTATTTCGGATTTCATGCTAATTTGAAAAAATGGTTATTATTTGTATGTTGAGAAAATGGATATTTTTTTTCAAATGCGAATGGAAATATTTCACCAAAACTTCGTTCTTTCCCATAGGTGTTTTATAAACTTAATTACAATGAATAATAAAGATTAATTAATAAAATTAAATTAAGTACATAGAATCACTAGGTACTAGAATATTTTTAATAGGGGATAATAAAAAATAAAAAAAGTTATGTTTTATTTATTTATTTTTTTTGTAGAGATTGTTTGCTGTCTGATTTTGGGTAAATAAAATAAATGAGAAATATCTAGAATATTTTATAAATCGATTTATGACCACGCCTCAGAGATATTAGGCGTGTTTGAGCTATGATCCAAGTGAATCCAAATGAGCTGAAAACGTCGATTGTATACTTAGATTCACAACATATACATATTTTTAGTCCATCACTTTAAAATGAATGTTAAATGATACACAACTTTTCAGATTCAAATTTGTTACAATTTTCTACGTTTAAAATCACTAGGAACACTTGAATTATAGCTTAAGCACGCCTATTAAAACTGTTATAGCGAATAGCGATGTAATCAATAAACAGATTTCTTAAACCACTAAAAATGAATAATTTGCCGTTTTCTCAAATTCATAAGATTAAAAATAACCAATTAAATACATTTTAAGAATTGATTTAAAGGTTTTGCTTTAATATAAATTCAATGCCATAAAGTGATGAAAAAACGGAATCATCATATTTATTTATACAAAATTTATAACTTACAATATAGATTGCACAAATGTGGACAGAAAAATTAATACTTACTTTGTTTAAAAACTAAAACAAACTTAAATTGTTTATTTAAGAAAACTGAATACTTAGTTGATAATATAAATAATAAACAATCGATAACATTGGCACCCGGTTGAACAAATATGTTATCGTTTCTGCATTTTCTTTGATTCTTATTTTTATTTATTGCCTGTAATAATAATAGTCGCTAAGAAAACTAAAATTTGATGATTCATACAATATTTGGGCCAGTTTTTTATTTTCATTTGGCATTAGATAAATATAATTGTTTACATTTTTGGTATCCCAGATTTAATTAAAAATTACCATAAGAGTTTAATGGAACGTGATTAGACAGCTGTTATCCAATCAGTAGTGGGATAATTAAAAAAATTAAACAAGTTTAGAAAATAAAAATAAATCAACATTTTTATTTCAATTTTATTAAGTTTTATAAAAAATAAAATATTGATAATAATATTGCGTTGTGTTTGGTATACAAATTCTGTTTCATTGTTTTAACTACGCGTATATTATTAACTTCCGGTTGGAAATTATTTTGTTTTTATACTTAACTCAACAAACATTCTTTATTTCTCATAATTTAATAATCAACTGAAAATGTTTGATAAAATAGTATTTCTAAGAATCTTTAACATATAGTTTTTCGGTGCCTATTATTTATTCATCCCAATTTTTTTCTATTTAGTTGAGATTAGTATGGACAAAATGTGATAAGTAAATTTTATATTGCTGGATATTTAAGAACATTTCGATACAAATACAGACGCAGAGACGCTCTTTTTGTTTACGCTATATTTTGAACTATGTAAATATTGATAAAAATAAATAAATAATATAAATGTCGAATGATTCAAGTTTGTTGGCAATGTGTATCATGAGTAATAGGGCGACATAGTCGATTTGTTTTAAACATGTTTCATGGATTAGCAAATAATTTTTATTTAATTTTTCGTTAATTACTTATAGATTTTATATATTTCTTTATTATCATTTTTTTTATTGTTAAGTTATTTTATATTTTAATTTTATTTTCATTTAATAATTTTTTTTTATTTTCTTTTTATTTTTATAGTGATTGTGTTTATATTATTATTTTTTATCGCATCGAATCTATAATAATATATTATCAACCAAATTAGCGAAAAGAATTATTTTCTTTTTTTCTTTTTGCAATAAAACAAAAAATTGACAACTTTCGTATGAAAATTATGCTTAATGGAAAACTAAATTTGATTTGATTGGCACAAAATAAAATTTACGAAAATTTGTAGAAAACAATGACAAACTCACAGGTAAATTGAATAAAAATTTCAAAACATATATTTTTAATTTCATATTTATTTAAATAATAAATTTCCGTTGAAATTTTTGAAAATTTTCTAATATTTTTATTTCTTTTTTTTGTGTGTGTTTTTTTTTAAATTTGATTTTTAGTTATGGTTTCGTGGTGTACGTGCATCTAAATTTCGACATGTGTACGGTCTACCATCACGAAAAGAATGTTGTTACACCGATATTAGGTAATATACACACAAATTTTAATTTTATAATATGATAAATTAAATTAGATTTTTAAAATAAATCGTTTATATTTCAGTGTTGTTCGAAATGGTAACGATGGTAATTTCTGTGCAGTAAATCCATCGTTTTTGGCTATTGTGGCAGATACGGCATTCGTTGTCATTCCAATTGGTCAAACTGGTCGCATCGATTTTCAATGTTGCAAAGTGATTGGTCATACTGGACAAATTTTGGATTTAAAATGGAATCCATTTAATGACAATATTATCGCATCAGCTTCTGATGATTGTACGGTAAGTTTGTTAATTAAACAAATAAACATAAATTATATGTAGATGACGACCGGTTTCGATGAATTTGTCAGCTTTTTTAGGGGCAATACATTCAGCATCTAGATATAATGTTAATGTAAAGTACATTAAAGATATATTCCGTAGCCGTAGACAAAAAAAAAAGGAGAAACAAAAAATCCTATTATTATATTGCGGAAAAGAAGTAAAATTAACAAATTAATATTATAAATTTTAAAATGTTTATTGTATAACAGATAAGAGTATGGGAAATTCCAGAAGGAGGACTTACATCAAACCTTAATGAAAGTCTAATTGAATTATTAGGCCATAAACGCAAAGTATTGCATATTGAATGGCATCCGACTGCTAGTAATGTTCTAATTAGTGCTGGTTTCGATCACATAGTAATTATGATTTTTTGTTTTGTTTATAATATTGGAATGTTCGGAAATATTAATATTCGTCGACATTCTATAACTTCTAAGCATACATAATAATTTCCATTCTAATTAAATTTTAAACTTAATCAATTGTTTTCATTACATTTAGATTATTGTTTGGGATATATCAAATCAAACTGGTCAAATACTAAAAACGATAAGTTGCCATACTGACATGATTTATTCGCTGGCGATAAATCGAGATGGATCCTTAATTGCAACCACATCGAAAGATAGAAAACTTCGTGTCATTGAGCCTCGTAGTGCTATTCTTATTTCGGTACGATTTTGTATTAACGTGAAACAAAAAAAAAAACTTTTTCAATTAATAATTTAATTTTTCTTTAATTATTAATTAAATTAATTATAGGAGGGAATTTGCCACATGGGAACGAAATGTACAAAAGTGACATTTTTAGAAAATGGAAAGCTATTAACAACAGGATTTTCAAGACATTCTGATCGTCAATATGCAATATGGGATCAGCATGATTTAAAGAAACCGCTTCATCAAGAGGTTATGGACAGTTCCAGTGGAGTTGTGACACCCTATTTCGATTATGACACAAAAATGGTATTTTAATTTTCTTAACATCAAATAATAATACATTTAATTTTGAATTATTTTAAATTTCAAGCTTTATTTGGCTGGAAAAGGTGACGGAAATATACGCTATTACGAAATAGTTGACGAAGCTCCTTACATACATTATTTGAATCAATTTTTATCCGGCCATCCACAAGTAAGCTTTATATTTATTTGATTTTTTTTATTAAAATTAATTATTATTATCGGAAAATTTCGAAAATAAATAGATTTTTTATAATTTTGCTGATTGAAGCCAATATGGTTTAGTGATTCACTTTCCGTTCAAAATTGTGGCTATCAATTTTAATTTAATTTCTAATATGTAATGTGAATAATGATTTATTTTCTTTTCATTTTTTCCTAGAAAGCATTGGGTTTTATGCCAAAGCGTGGGGTCAATACACAACAATGTGAAATATTTCGATTTTATAAGCTGCATGCGGCCGGAAATATTTGTGAACCGATATCAATGATAGTACCAAGAAAATCAACATTATTTCAAAGTAATATTGCAATAGAAAAAAAATATTGTATAGTTTTTACTTAAATACTAATATTTTTTTTTTTTACAGATGATCTTTATCCTGACACTGTTTCTGATTCACCTGCTATAACATCAAAAGAATGGTTTCAAGGTAGAAACGTTCAACCGATTATGATGTCAATGCAAACTGGTCAAAATATTATCGATTTATCGTCTAAAAACAAGCAAAATCAACAGCAACAGCAACAACAGTGTGCTGTTGTTAATCGAAAATTAGTTAACGATTCCAATTATAATATTCATAATAATAATAATATTAATAATATGAATGGCAACAGTAACAATAAGAATAAGGAAAATGACAACAAAAAATGTGATAATAATACTAAGAAATTTGCATTTTTGGCACAACAAACCATTCCCGATTATCGTCCTCAAGTAATTATACAAAATTTCATTTCTATTCTTTATAAAATTATTTTTAAACATTTTATTTCAAAAATTTAAACTGTAAAAAAAATAACGTAAAATGTTTCGTATGTTTAAAGAAAAAATTATACTTATAATTTTGGAATTTTTATAAAAACTTTTATTCGTCACTAAATTATCGTTTCTTTTGCAGCAAGTTACTGAAAAAAGCCAAAAAACATCAACAAATCAAAGCACAAAATTTCATCAATTACAAGCACTATTTGGTCATCAAGGTGCTAATATCAAAGATATTGCAAATATGCAAAATAATTTATTGAGCTCGAAAAGTAGCTCACGAAATAGTTCAATGGAAAATATTAATTTAATTAATTCTGAGAATGAGGTAAATTTGAATTTTATTAAATATAAATACATTTGAAATTGTTCCAAAATTAAAAAAAACTCGCATTAATCCATTAATAATATTATTAATTATTATCTATTTTAGTTACGAAAAGCATTTAATCGACAAGCGGAAGAAATTAAAAATCTAAAAAATCAACTTGCCAGTTCTGAGAAACATGTTCATGAACTTGAAATTGAAGTAAAACGTTTACAATTACAAAATAATTAAATAATTAAACATTACGCACATGACGCCCACATAATTCCACCGTATCCATCTGTACGCAATTTATAACAAATCCATAACACACACACACACACACACACACACATGACAAAATATACTTAAAATTGATCTCATCAATTCAAAAGAAACAAAGAAATAAAATCAACAATTTTTTATTGCATTTGGTGCTAATTATAATAATAATTAGAATTTAATAACAGATAAAAGAATAAAACCAGAAAAACAAAAAAAAAAAAAAATTAAATCAAATTTTGTCCGTATGATTTACGGACTTAGGTTTCAAATATGAATATGAATTATATATAAACTAAAATTGAATGTAAAAACAAAAAAAGAAGCAAATCATCAATTTTGAAACACATTCACAAATTATAAATATGCAAAATATTAAATGAAAGCAGAAATTAAATTATTTACTCAACAAAAAATAAATTCTATAAATAAATAAATAAATAAAACAAAAACCTAAACAAAAACAAAATACTAATATATAATTAATTATAAGCTTTTGCATCTTAAATTTAAGTAAGTAGTCATTGCTATCGATTAATGCAAAGATTAAAAATTCTATTTAGAATATAGGACTATAATTTCAATATTCTAATTTCAAAATAATAGATCCATAATTTAAATTTTCTATGTACCCCACTACTGGGTTTCAAATGACAGCAAATCAACAATAAATAAAAGTAATTTTGGAAAAATTTCCATTGATTATAAATTTAAAAACAAAAAAAATAAAAAAATGCAGTAAAATTTTACCTTAGGTTTTACCATTAACTACGCACATGTAGCTTTACTGCAGATTCAAGTCTAATTCCGTGTTAATTATTATTATTTTTTTTTGTTTTATTTTGATTTTTTGATAATGTTATTTATGTAATATTGATTTGTTATCTAGGCTCAATTACATGAAAATTTATTTATTAATTATTATTATTATTTTTTTTTACTATAATTTTAATAATTTCATTGAATAGCAAAATAGCAGCAGCGGCATCGCGCAAATTCGTTTGAATTAACCATCGAATAATTTTTTCTTCTATCTAATCTCCACGGTTTTTACTGTCGTTGACTTCGAACGACAATTTTTCATTATAATTGTTAATTATTAAAGTATTTTACATTTTTTCAAACGAATTGTTCAAATTTGATTTTATGTCAAAATTTACTCGATTCGTGTGGTTTTTATTCGCTTGCTATTTCATTCACGAGTACGATCCACTTAACATTAGTTAATAAAATAAAAAAAAAGTAAAATTCGAATCCAACTAGAGAAAAAAAAACCGTAGAGATTACTTTGAAAAATCAATGATTCGTTGATTGATTCGAGCGAATATTCGTGACGCCGCTCCAGATATAAGCCAATTATTATTATTATTTATATTCGAAAACAATATGCTCGTAAATTTTCTGATTGCTGAGAATTGCTTAATGGCAATGCTGACTACAGATTAATTTTAGTATGTACAAAAAAAAAAAAGTAAAAATTTCTATAAAAAAACATAAATTTTGTATTCAAGTTTATCAAATAACACTTAATTGTTTATATTGTTAGTTTTTTTTCTTTTAAGTTTCTAGATTATTTAATATATAAAAGAAAATTATGATTTTTTTTTTCTAATTTAATTTTTGTGATAAAATTTCTTTCTTTCTTTTAATTTTCTGTCTGTTTAGCTTTTGATACTTTTAAATAAAAATATAGGAACCCTTTTTTGCTAATTGTTTTTTTGTGTAAGTATTTTTTTTGTTTTTTTTTTATGATTCTTAAGATTTAGTTAATATAAATTTTTCTATAGAATTATCGTAAAATATAATCGCAATGTTCGTTCAAAGAATTACTAAAATATTACAAATTTAATTAAAATATTTACATCTTAATTTTTACCGTACTTTTTGTTTTGTGATTAGTTAAATCGACTATGCTATGAGAATATTCTGTTATCACATTTACCCACTTGGTTTTTTGTTGTTTTTTTTTTTTTTTTACAATACAGTTTAGGATTAGAAAATTATCGCAAATATCGACATATGTCGCAATATTTCTGTCGATATTTCGGTGTTATAACGTGATATTGACTTTATATGCATCACCTGATCACAATATTTTACTTTGATATATTATATCGCCTATATTAGAAATTTTTGCGAGTCCCAATTACAGATAACATTGATATGTTAGCGATAAACTTTTTCTAATAAACTCAAAAATATTTTATTTTGTTTGAAAGCATTTTATATTCTATACCAAGTTTTGATGCTTCTAAAATATCTACTGGAAATCAGTAATGATACTAGAAAAATAAATAAATTGAATTTGCTATTTAAATAGTCACAAATTGAATTTCTTTTCAATAATAATAAAAAAAAATATATTTTGAGAATTAAAACAAAAGCATTTAAATTTACTGTCAATTTAATACATTGAATGCATTTATACATATCTAAATCGAATCACAATGAAAAACAATTATGATATTGTATTTGTATCGTAGTTACGCATAATTTAATTTAATTTATTATGAATAACACATTTTTTTTTATTTACCACAAATAATGAAAATAAAAAAAAATATCAATAATTGAAAGTAAATTATAATCGAAACAATAAACGGCATTTATACAATAATTCAAGTATTTTTACAAAAAAAAAAAATAATAATAATAATATTAAGCTTTTTTTACGAGAAAATATTGCAAATAATATTTTTTATAGTAATTAAATAGAAGTGCTAATTTTATAGCTTGCGATGCAAATAAATGAATAAATATTTAGTAAAATTATAGAATGATAAAATAATATGGGCTTTAAATTGCAATTTTATTAATTTAATGTCAAAAAAAAAAAAAGGATATCGATTCAATTTTATGTCGCTATATTTGCTAATAAAAAGTCTTGCACATAATAAATTGCATTTTTATTCATAATCATATCTTTCTTTACAAAATAATATAAAAATCAATAGAATTCGAATCTATGGATATTTTTCATTAATATCTGGTAAAATTTAATTCTCTGGATCTACTTTAATATCTTGGATAGTCTTAGAAATTTGGCTTGTTGATTGTTCCATGACAGCTGTGTAGCCATTATTAAAATCTGTTTTATTGACGTCAATAGCATTGTTCGAATATAATTCTTTGTCACGGTATTGAACTATTGTAGCTTCTAAAGATTTGACCTGTCAAAAGAAAGTAGGTACCGTTTAATATTAACATTTTCGTTAATACACAGTACAGAAATCTACCTTTTTTTCCAAACGTATTTTTGCTCTTCTCAATGAATGAATTAATTTATTTTTCTTCTGTAAGAATTCCATACATATTTTTAATTCTTTGTTTGCTATGTTTGGAATATCTATGTCGCCAGGATATCGGATAGTTCGCTTTCGTGATACTAACGAAATTGATTCGTTAGATGAATTAATCTCCATTGGACTAATATCTTCCTCAGAAATATCAGGTAAATAATCAGAGCTATGAAATTGAATTTAAAAAAAAAAAAAAATATTATTTTTGAAAAAATTGTCGAAATTATATCCATTTTAGTTTTAAAAATTACTTCGGAAAAATTGTTGGTTTAGCTATTTGTTGCAAAAATTTATGATGTCCTCTACCTAAATAATGGCTTTTCAAAAAATGTTCACTGCAAATTAAACGTGAATTGGACTTATTTAAAATATTTGGTTGTTTATTCTCTTGTGCAATCAATTGTAACCATTGATTTTTTTTTATATCATCTGTTGGGAATCTGTAAATTTTAATTTCACAATTAAATTAGATTTTTAAGTAATTTAAGTATAACATTTTGAACGATATGGTCTATAAATGTATAAAACAGTAAACAATTTTACAAGTACCTGTGAAGCATTGTTCCGGATGTAAATGATGTGGATAAGCAACCACTTACACAGCATTTCCTTGAACTACGTGGATTAACGATTTTACTTGCACACATTTTAATATAAATTATTAATTTATTTTTATAATACATTCAAATCTCAATTAAATCTGTAATATACGAAGTGTCAAATATGTTGAAAACAAAACTATAACCTTATTTCTTGTATTTTTATTTCTATGGCCATACACAACCACAATTACAATTTAGAACAAAGATTACATATACTATAGATGGGAAATTAGGTTAACTCTATGTTGTAAACATAAAATATATGAAATTTGACAGT
>JAABKK020021468.1:0-18344 GCA_011634745.2 Catotricha subobsoleta | reverse complement strand
TAATTGTCGTTTTTGGTCGAGCGATTTTTGTGGGCCGGCCCATTTAGACAGGTTAGAAAATGGAAAATCCGGAAAATCGGAAATTTTTATGTACGCTTTACGTTTCAGACAATTTCCTACAACTTTGAAAATTTTGGCCCATTTTCAAGAGTGGGCCATTTTCACAAGTTATACTGTAATAATTTTTCAATCTTTTAAAGATGATTTCAGAAGGAAAACATCAATCATGTGGACGATTACTATTAAACATATCTTATAATCTTCCCAAAGACGTCAATATCGCATCTATTTTATTTAAAGACAAAAAGTACTGCAAAGTTTACATTCGAAACATTCATATATGGAAGAAATATTTCATTATACTACTATTTATTTAACTACCTGATCAATTTCATAATTACAAATGAAAAATTACATATCTCCTGGCCTGGGTACGACGCATACCCAATTGAATATCTAAATTTTATTCTATCGTTTTAATGTAACTTGTATGTGAATGTATGTAATGTATGTATGTATGTATTTGCGTGTGTGTATAAGAAGAATTTCCGCCTTCCTCGAATGTTTACACATCGTTAAATTTTAATATTTTTCTTGTAAAAAAAAAAATGTGTGAGAAATTATTTTTTGACACTGTGTAAACGATCAAATGCAAATAAAACATAAAGTGCGCGCGGTATTCAATGTTTATCACTTGATCTAATGAATAAATTGCAATAGTGCCGGATAAACTATTTTTTGGTTATATACTTACTAAATACAATACCATAAACACTATAAATGTGAATAAATTATTTTACAATTTTGCCATGATAAAATAAATACGTTTTCATATTTAAATACCGATTCTGCTTTAATTATAACGACATTTCGTAAGCGGCGAGGCGAGAAAGTATTAATATTCGATAATAAATTTATTAATAATTTCCTTTTTTTTTCACCATACTACACTTTCTAATAATTTTTGTGGTGATGTCAAACAAGTGTACAGCCCCCATTGCATCTTTTTTGTTTTTTTTGATTTTTTTTTGTTTCCAATACATAATTAGAAATATTTTTCGAAAAAATATAAGTAATCACGTGTTCATATTTCAAAATAAATGTATATAAAAAAAAAAAAAAAAAAACTGAATAGTTTGTAACGTGTTTGTTTGTGTGTGGTAAGTAAGTAAGTACTTTCTGATTGTCTCGAAAAAAAAAATAAAATAAAATAAAATAAAATAAACAAAATCGTATTTATGCTATTTTTCAAAAAATGAAATAAAAAATTTAGTTATACAATAAATGCATTCATTTTTTTTTTTTATACCTTTAATCCCTTCGCACGATTAATAGCACGCAGAGGTCTTAACACTCTGAATACTCTTAAAATTTTTACGGCTGATATAGCACCTTGACTGTTGGAAGTGGAAGGGGTTAGAATTCTAAATTAAATAACATTTTTATATAAAATTGATTAAAATGTTCGATAGGAAATGTTTTGTTTGTATAATTATTTAATTATTTGTATGAAGAACATTATTCAGGTTATAAACGATGCAGAAGTCTCGTGTTTTCATAGAACTTATAGTAAAGTATTAGATATATCTGAATAGTCGATAGTTTTCTCACAGAGTATCCACGACTACCAAGACTTTCGGCATCGTTTAAATTGAATGATGAACCAAGTTGATGTATTTTATCACTTACCTAAATGCAATTGATACCAATGAAACGCACACAACCAATAAATCCAATAAATTAAATGCTGAACGACAAAATGCTCCTTTATGAAATATAAAGCCGTATGATATTAATTTCAATACCAATTCTATTGTAAATATTGCCGTAAAGAATAAATCGAAGGTATTTAAATACTGTAAAAAAAATAAAGAGAAAGTATTTTTTTTTTGTTTAGTTAATTTATTGTTCAATGTACTTAATGTTTGTTTAAATATGATTTTTAGGTGAGATCTGTGTCATTCTAGATATAGCTCAGTTAAATAAACAATAAATATTCGAAATATTTCTAATGATATTAAAAATTTGAGCCAATAAATTGAAACACCCGATAAAATAGCATATGAACGATGTTAGATTTGAATTGAAAATTTAGAAGAAAATACAATCAATTTAGTACATATTAGGGGTACTCATTAAAACCTCGGTATTTGGTAACTCGCTATAATTGGTATTTGGTATTATTGGTATTTTCGGTATTAGGATCTTTCATGAGTGTCTTTTTAATTATTTCGGTATATAGCGTACGGTACTTGGAAATGTTAAACTTAAATCATTTCTCATGTCATAGGTAGATGTAAAACTGTCGGAATGCCAAAAAAGAGCGAAAAAACAAAATGCAAACACACCACAAATGAATTTAAATGAGAAACGTCAAAATAAGTGATATACCGAATACCGACTTTATACATACCCTGAGGCAAGATAAGTTGGTATTCGGTATTCAATGCTCGGTATTCATTTTCCCATAAAAATAAATACCGAACAAATACCGAGAATACCGAGTTTAACAGACTATACCGAGATACTGAAGTTTTAATGAGTACCCCTATTAATTTACACGTTTTTACGCATCGATCCAAAAACAATTTGTTGTGATATTTTCGAACACAACTTTGACGGCGCTCCCAATTGTATCAATTGTATGAATAAAAAAAAATTTTCAATGCCCAATGATAATTATTCAGATAACAGAGTTTTAGCAAGTGTTTTACATAGGTGAACGCCTAAGAAATCGTACAGACTAGTGATGGTACAGACATCCTGCACACCGAACTGTTCGGTCCGGTCATTTTTACTTTCAGGTCCGGCCGGACTTACTAAAATCCAACCGGACATTTCAAACCGTACTATTTAAGTAATGTTGAAGATATAAAGCAAAAAAAAAAAATCAGAAATTTTCAGTAGAAATGATGCATCTCGAGGATTTAAAGACGTGTTTTTGATTTGCAATTGTTTACAATATCTTTGCTTGCAAAGCTGAACTATTGCTGTGCTACAATTGAATTTCAGAAAATTTGTGCTATTTAAATTTTTTAAAAGTTCGGTTCGGTAGAGTTCGGTTAGGCCGGACTTTGAACTGCGTGGTCCGGTTGGGTGTTCGGTCTGGCCGGACTCAAAAAAAGACGGTCCATTTTATTACTAGTACAGACCATTGAATATGATTATGTAATAATATGTATTTTAAATTGATTTATTTAAAAATGGATGGGCAAATCTTCGTGAAAATAGAATTGATAAAATGACTGGTGATTTAAGATGTAAAGATATCGTTGACAAAGTCCCAAAAAAATGAAATTTTGTTTCATATACTAATCTTTTAGGTTTAAAAGAGATACACCCCCAATGAAATCAGGTTGACAGGAACAATAAAATGGAACCATTAGACTGTCATGATAATAATGTATATACCTTTTGTTTAGAGCTCGAGAGATTATTCTAAATTTTTGACAAACCATTTCTTATTAAAGGTTTTTTTTTTCTTTGCTTAATTAGATGAGAAATAATTTTAAAATATATTCGAAGAACATAAAGCAGAGTTTTAATTTAACGTACCATATCAAACATCAAATATTAATTATCAATCACAATTTGAAATTAATAATTTGGTATTTTAAGTATTTTTTCAATTAAAAAAAGTACCAGTCGACAAAAATACACTTAAATAGAGATATTTCGAAAAAGTACCAACAATGGACGGAAATACAATTGAATAACTGAATAATTAATTTACTTCGACCATAAATTAAGTGCAAACAGCCGAACGTTAACTGCGCCAAAGCTACTTCGGTTAACTTCATTTTGCACCTAATTTCTGGGTAAAGTTTACCAGAGATAGACATTTTTTGATTTTTTTTTTTAAATTTCTGTAATTGGCAAAAGGATTTAATTCCATCGCGTTTCGAATTATATTTTTATGCTACGAACTACGACGTATTTTCAGCCTGCGTAATCCGCACTGGATTTATTTACCGAGTTTAACAATGTTATCAATAACACATTCTGGAAAAGAATATGGTAAATTTAATTGAATAACGATTATAAATTCACACATTTAAAATTGCATTACTTTCATGTCTGGATTTACCATATATAGCAGAAATTTTTCTATTTTTTTTTTTTTTTTACTAAACAAACTTTTGTGATTAATTCTATATATAAGCACATTTTAAACATAATATATATTTTACCTTGGTCCGTACTGGATCAGCATTCAAGGGATCCTCGGCAGCTAACATGGCTGACGAAAACATAATACATGCCAATATTATATTACAAAAATGACTGTTATTACTTAACCAGTGGCAAAACACGCGAAATCTGTAATTTTATTTTTGTTTAAAAATTTTTTTTTATTTATTTTTTTAAATTGTTTTTCGTTTGCAGTAGATATTTTTATCGTTATTGTTACATGAAGTAAAAATATACAAATTAAATTGTAATATAAGCATTTATTAAATTTAAATATGTAGTTAGCATACAGCTGTCTGGGTTGGCTTCAATTCTCGAGTTCAATCCATAATTATGGCATACCATAAATATGGAATGAAAAATATCGCATGCTAAATTTAAAATATGGAACAGTGTAAAATTTGGTATTCTTGTAGCCATTCCATATGTTTATGTACGGAGAGCTGAAATATGGGTAGTCTAGAACTAATTATGGACGGAAATGTCATTTTATGAAGTAGACATATTAGGCAGTTAGGGCAAATGGCGTGAACGTAAGCGTAGACGTTATTTTTTTACGTAGAGATGTCAAATTTCATAGAAAAAAATAAAATTCGAGGAGAAATAAGCGAAATTTGACCATAACATTTTTGTAAATTACGTGAGATATATTTCACGTGTTTCCTAAGGTTAAATTCAGCTGTTTTGCGTCGAATTTTATTTTATTTTTTAAACTTCTACGTTCACGCCAACGTCTACGTTCTACGTTCACGCCATTTGCCCTAATTGCCTATTATTGTTATTATATACAAATGTGTTATCTTTGAAATTTGAATATAATAGAAATATTCTGATTGATATCAACGTCTCTCAAAATTGCTACTATTTTAAAAAGATTTGTTATATAAAAACCAAATTTTAAATAAACACATTATTATTTAAAACAAATAAAATTAAATAATAATGTTTCAGCTAATCTTCACACCTCCAAACATAATTATTGCATAAAATATTATTACTTTAAGCATATTTCCACATTTTTTTCCATAAAAAAAAAAAGTTTTTATAATTATAGCATTTATAGCATGCCATATTCGATTATGAAATGCCAAATACCACTCCATATTTAAAGAATGATTTTCATTCCATAAATATGGCCGGCATGCTAAATTTGAGAATTGACAAAAACTAATTTCGTCCATATTTTAGAATTTTCTTTCAAAATATAGCATGCCATAAATTTTGGCTGAACTCGAGAATTGGCGCTCTGGTCTGTTTGTATGTGTGTGCGTTATGTAATTTATAGTTCTTGTTTTTTTTTTTTTTTTTGTTAAGTAAGTCGATTTTTAAATTACATTATATTATTATATTTAGCCTTTCAATAGCATCATGTGTATGGACGAACATGCGCATGCCCAATATATTTTTTATTTATCTTATTAGGCACTGTTCATATATTACATTCTGTGTTTGTAACCCACACCGATTCCCTCATTGTAACAATTCGTAACAAATGTCCAAACTTAAACGTAGTAACATTTACTGATTGGGTGGTCGAAGTGCGAACAATTTATTATTGGAAATTAAGACAATAAAAAATAACTCAAACTTATAAAGAAAATATGTTCAATAAACATTTATCAGAATTTATAATCTGCCTTGTGGATAAAATAATCCGCTATTGGTAATAATAAAATTACCAAAATCAGTAAAAATATTGACAAAAATAGGTTATTTGGAAAATATTTCGTAAAGAACAATTTAAAATTAGATGTTATGTAACATTATCTAAACAACCTTCCCATCAAACATAACTCGATGTAACTCTTTGTAAAAACCCATCCGTACCTCCGTACACTCGTTACAGCGTTACGTAATATATGAACAGCGACTTATTTTATTAAAATTAAAACCATTAAAAGAGATTTCAATGAAATTAATTAATAAAGCAGCAACAAACAATTTTACAAAACAAAACAAAACAAAACAAAAACACACAAAAATACAGAAACATAAAAGCACAAAAATAAAACAACAAAACCAAAAAACAAACAAAAAAAACAAAAAAAAAACAAACAAAAAAACACAAAAAACACAAAAGCACAAAAACAAAGAAAAAAATTATATGAGATTATAAATGATTTTTGTCTGTTGATTTCACACCTCAAATTTATTAATATAAAGCTCACATTGAGTTAAAAGAAAATGTGATTAATAAAAGAGAGAAAATGGAACATTTCCCCTTGGTATATTAGGATGGAATTCACTAATAATCTATCCTTTAAATACGAATAAGAAGATTAAAGCGCATAAAATTTTGTTTTTATTTTAAAATAGAGAATCGAACTGGTTCAAAAAAAATCGATTCATTTTTGTAGTTCAAAACTTGGATTGACACCCTGGAAAAAAAAATCTTTAAAATAAAATTACAAATTATTCTTGTAAACTCGTCCTATCGGACAATAAGTACTTATAAGAAAGAAATTAACTTTTTATATTGATTTTAATATTAAAAAATGTAAATTTTCTTTCATTGGTGCTTGGTAAATATCATGTTTATATTTTTTAAACAAATTTATAAATACACGTAGAGTAAGGTCCTTTCCGATTATTTAATTACATTATCACCACGTATATGCCAAATGAAATGTAGCCGCGCTACAATTATTTTTACATTAGAGCGAAGAGAGAAACGATACATTTCGTACGGCATTATACGTGGTGAATTCAATTGGCTGAAATATTGTCTGATTTGTAAACATTGGGAAAGCAAGTGAATATTTTCGTTAAGCGTTTTTGAGAACCTCAATTTCCTCGAGTTGCAAAACTTATAGAAGATAATGCTGTTCATTTTAATTAAATATTTACGTTTTAAATCATGCCATTAATTTTTTTTATTTTGTACATTTCTGTTATGTTAATTTAAATACAGGTCGTAATTTTTTGGCCACGGTGATATACGTTTTTTTTTTGTTTTTTTCTAAAATGTTCCAATAATTGGTTGTTTATACTATATATACCTATGGGGACGTTCATAAGTTACGTAACGCAAAATCGGAGATTTTTGGACCCTCCCCCCTTTTGTAACGCTCTTGTGACTTATTCACAAACCCCCCTAAACTATCTCCGAAAATGCTTCAAGATATGTATAAGATAATGATAAAAATTTAAGTTAAGATACTTATCTTATACTTTATCGGAGATACTTTTGAGATACTTTTGAGATACTTTTTAAGATACTTTTTTGATATTTCATTGAATGAAAAATAAATGTATAATTCATTCATAAAAATATTTAAAAAGTATCTTAAAAAGTATTTCAAAAGTATCTCAGATAAGGTGTAAGATAAGTGAGACTATTAGAATCAAAAACCGTTTATTCCATTTGCGCTGGCAGGCGATTTTGATCCTAATTGTATAGAGCGATATTGTACAAAATCGCTTGTCAGCGCAAATGGAATAAACGGTTTTTGAATCTAATAGTCTCAAGTATCTTATCTCATATTTATAATATAAGATATGAAGTATTTCAAATGTACGTGAGATAGTTTTTGAGATGGTATTATCTTATCTGCTTTATAGAACTGACCATTTGTAAAAAAATACACTGAATTTTTACAATTTACTAAGAAGTATAAAGAACTTCATGTTTTACCAATAAAAATTGAATTATAAAATCTAAAATAAATTGTAGAATTGTAATTTCAATTTAACTGAGCTTCATACCCAATGTTAAATTGTAATTACAATTCTACATCTTATTTTAGATTTTATATTCAACTTTTAAAGTAAAGAAATGCTAAGAAGCGTATGTATAAAATTTGTTTATTGGTGTTACGTAACGCTTGTCCTTAAGGCCCCCCTTACCTGCGTAACGGTTTTGTAACGCAGCCTCCAGACCCCCCCCCTCTGAGCGTTACATAATTTATGAACGTCCCCTATATAGTATACAGTTATTTAAAAGTTTGCATTTTATGTAAGAATAGACAACTTAATTTTACTTTATTGTTGAAAAAAAAAAATTAAGTATTGGTTTCGTAATTTTTTTTTTGTGTGGGTGGGCACTTTTTTCCCCTTTTTTTTTGTCTACCAAAAATGAGGTCGTGTCCATTAGTAGCTTTTTTTGTTTTTTAAATAATTATTAAGCTTTACTAATTGCGCACGGGATTTTAAAATCATAAAATCTTCAATTATTAGAAGTATGATGTAGGTAACATTACTAAACAATGTCTTATGAAAACAATATATGTATCGTGTTGGTAATATGTGCCTTGCCAATTGAAGAGTTTATCTAAACTTTAGTCCCGGTGCTAGTTGCATATTAAACTTAATATTTTTTAATAATTTTTTACAGCACTTCTTTTTACAAACAATTCAATTTCATTTAAATAAAATAATAATTATTATATTATGTTAAACGAACATTTCAGAAAGAAAAAAACCCACCCTAAGGTAGACGTACTGTCACGTAGTGTATAGGGCTTCCATGTGACGTAATGGTCCTACACAGGTACAGAAAATCATATCTTATCTTTACGTACTTAAAATAGGTACTAAAATTTGATAGTTTTAACAAACGTTTCGACGAAAATATATTCAATTTATTTACATTATTCTGTCACTAGAAACTTTTGTGTTCTTTCACGTAATGCAATTATAACTAAACTACAATTTAAAAAAAAAGAAAGAAAAAAAAACACGAAAGCAACATGACCTAACATGCAAAGAAAATATTATTGTTTAATTTCTACGCCAACTTGATTAGATTTTGAACAACAAAACTCCTTCATACTAAATATTTACAGCTTCTCAATTGGATAAAACAACGCAAGCAAATTTTTTTTCATTTGAAACACATACTTTTATGAACTATAACTACAAAGATTAATTTTCTAGTTGTGTTTCTGAATTCTGTTTTGAGAAATTTTCGTTAGAAAATAAAAGCTAGATTAGATTTAAAGGTGAAATTTTATTATTTAGTAAACTACTTATTACCACACAAGGGAACAATTTCAGGGTCAAACGGTGGATTTATATTTTATGTCCGAGAGTTATAAATTTAAATAACATTACTTATATGTTTGTTTTGTAATTGTGTTTGTATATTTTGTAGATTATAATTTAATAAGTATACGTATGTTAGCACACCTGTTTTTTTGTGAAAATAGGAAAAAAGATGATGCCGGTGGTATTGGTACGATTTGTGTTGGTGCATTATTTAAATCGGACATACGACGTGGACGTGCCGAAATAACACCACCACCATTCATTTCATCTTCTTGATCTTGAAATAAAAATAAAAAAGAGAAAATTATTTAATAAATTAATAAATAATTAGAATGGGTTTCAACTTTCTTTAGCCTCTATACCCACTATGATGTAATTGTATGTAATAAAGATATTATATACACATTTATTACATTTGTTTGTTTCGTGTCCTGGGTATTTAAATACTATATTTCTATTATCAGATATAATAAATACCATAGAACTTCATAACATTATTTTATAAATTTGATATTATACATATCACGTGTTATACAAGTTAGTGGTGTCTCAGATAAGATTCTCATTTTGTTGTTTGTTGTTGATTTTATTGATTTTTTTTTACAGGAGTATTAGAAACAGGGTTGTCATTTATTTCGTGTAATATGATGAACATTTTTATTTTTATTTTTTTTTTGCAATGAAGAACGTACCGTCAAAAAAACCTTCATGCCCATAAAATTCTCCACGAATGTCCGACCAATTTTAAACTGATTACTTTTTTGTAAGCTCTCTACATTTCCCTATAATTGATTGTCTCTATTCACCCCATTTGACGGTATTTAAGTCGTTTTTGGACATAAACATTCTAGTTGCTATCTGATTAGAAGGTGAAAAGACATTTCTTTCTTTTTACAAAAAAAAACATAAAAATCTCCTCCCAACATGTCCTCCATATTACACGAAAAAAGTGGCAGCTTATGTTATAGGGTTGACTTTTGGAAACTTCCTTCAAGGTAATATTATGAAAAAATTGGTTTTTTATGTTGTAGCTATATCACATTTTTCCTTCTAGGTGTTTTGGGGTCTCGAAGTGATAATATTACTATAGTATCTTATAAATAACATAGCATTAGCATATCAACCAATGAAGATGAATGACCTACTACCGGACGCAGATATTCACAAGAAAAGGAATAACTTTTTCGTACTCTAAAATACAGCAGTGGCTAGAGTAAATAACTATTTATGATATATAGGATCTATGTTTTTTTTTTTTTTTTGCTAAAGGGAGAAAAGGGAATAAAACGTAATTTATTAAGCTATTAAGTGACTATACCCAGGGGAACACATCATATTAATAAAGGGGTAATAGAAGCATTCTGCAGCCTTTGAGAATGGCAATTTGTAATTATTGAAAAAATTATGTCATATAGTCTGTTGAAAATCGGATTATATCACATCAAATTTTATGTCATATAATCATTACCCTAAAAAATACAGTTGAAGATCATCATTTTTTTTTTATTATAAATGAAAAAAGGTAATCATTTTATCGGATATATATCCCTTGTTTACTCAGTATATATTTCATTTACCAGAAAAAGGAATTGGTTGTAAATCCTTTAATATGTTCGTCGGATTATATGAATAATGGTTATAATAGAAGAATTCCAAAAATACTATTCCTTATTATATCATACATACTTATATGCAACGAATAGTAAAAATATTTTGTATTACACCGATTATTAAATATTCGGCTCTTTCTTTGTTTGCCACTTTTACATTTCTGGCAATTATGGTATAGTATTATGATTTTTCAACTATTTTCATTAGAAAAAAATTGTTCCACAAATTTATTCATTTTTATTTTTGAACAATACGTAACACCACTAGACGCTATTTGCTTATGCTTAAACACATTCGTGTAAGAGTAAAAGGATAGAAAAATTTGATTTACTCTACGAATTTGCAGTTTAAGTTTAACTTTAAGCAAAAATAAACTAATGTGTAATAGCGGCGTAAACGATTTTTGTCCTTAAAACAATGATTTAAGATTTATGAGGGGGGGGGGTCGCATTCGTCTCAAAATCCAAAGTAAAACCGCTGAAATATAAAAAATTATGATTTTTCTAAAATAATAAAATGATCACCAGAAAGAATGTTATCCATATAACAACCTGAAATAATAGAACGTATGAAATATAATATACTGAATGGAGAACAGATGGCAACCCTGATTGTAAATATTGTATCAATTAAATAATTAAAATAATTTTCAAACGGTTCTTAAAATCTTAATCATGAATATTGTGTCTTATATATATTTCGTAATATGGACCCCCATTTATTTTTAGAAATGCAACTTTCATCCATACATTATGCCCTACTCCAATACCAACCCCCCTGAAAAGTTTTAGTCAAAAATTGTTATTTGAAAAAAAAAATTTACTAATACAATTTTAATTATGGCATTTTTGATACCCTAATGAAGTATTTATACACTTGTTTTGTTTCAATATTACTTTTAGAATGTAAATTATGTTGTGAAATAAATAAATTATGATTTATGATTATGTATTATGAATTATGAATTAATGTTTTCATGACTGGCGGTATAAATTATGATTCAAAATTATGTTAAGTGACAAAATTAAAACTATTTTGATCTGCATATTATTGTGGAATGAAAATGGGTCTAAAACCGAGTTATGGCTTTATTGATTCATTTTAGACTTTTAACTAGAGATGCAACGGAACGGCATTTTTGAAATCCGGCCGGAACAGATTCCGGACATCTCAAAATCCGGCTTAACCGGAATTATGGCTGGAACTCAAATTGGCCGGAATTCAGGCCGGAATCCGGGTTACGTGAGAGTGAAATCAAGGCCAGAGTTCGGTTTAACTGAAACTTGAAAGGATTTTTTATTTAAAATTTAAATAAAACAGCGCTTCATGTTCTAATTAAATTTTAAATAAGGTATGGTTTTTAAGAAAAACTGTTTTAAAGAAAATTTATCTTTTTTCGTAGTACCAAACATAAAAGTCAAAATTTTATTATACAACACAAAATATTACCCTTTTCACATAACATTGTCTATGATTGAATTATGATTCATTTTTTAATATATTAAATTATTAAGTATACAAATGAAAACATAGATGATATTCTTAATACGGTTGAACAAAAATATCTTTGTAAAAATTCCGGCCGGAACAGAACTAGGCCGGATCAGCCAATTCCGGCCGGATTGCCGGAACGGAACGGAATCCATTGCGCACCTCACTAAAGCCATATTTTTGTACAATTTTGTAAAATTCCTTTTTATTTGTTTGGACTTGTTCTAATCAAGTAGAAACCAGGCCTGAAACTCCCTGGAATATTTTAACCCTGTATGTGCTCCCACCAAGTTAAACCTTTAGGTTCCAAAGGGTCAAAATATATCCTGAACACAAATTCATGTATAATAATTTGTTTTCTTTATTATGTATTATTATTTTTCAATTTTTTTTTTACACATAAATAATAAGTTGTGATGATTTGTGTGTAATAAAATTTTTAATATTTTTGTCTCAAATTTTGCAGCCAGAATTTTAATTATTTAATAAACCTTTGTTAAGTTATTATCCCAAAATTTAATATCGTGCATGTATAAACAGAAGATTCTGCATATATGAGATTTTATCTAAATTAAAATATTATGGAAAATTTTCTACCTGCTACAATCTAATTGCTTTTTCAAAACGCCTAAACAAGAAGATGCATGAAAAACTAAAATTAAATTAAAAATGTTCGTTCTGGTATCAAGCGATAATATGTTTTCTATAACTTAAAGGCACTGTATTAATTGATATTATTATTATTATTGTTTATTATAATTTGTTATTATTATTTTTAATTAAAGCGTATTACAAAATAATGACAGCGATTTAAGAAAATTATTTGTACCTATAAGTGAATCATAAATATGTACGTAATACTTATAAATTATTGTATTGTAGGTGATCAAAGAAAAACACTTGACGAAATCGACAGACAAGAAGCCAAAAACAAAAACGTTTAAACAATTCAACGAATACAAAATAAATAATTGAAAGTAGATAAGTAAGTATATATATAATATATATATATATATATTTTATATTTAATAAAAAAGAAAGTAAAGTTAGAATAAATAGTACTGCTAGCTGCTGAAAGAGCGAATTATCTCCTTGCCGTGCAAGATATTGAAGAAAAAAAAAAAAATTATAACAAAATAATATCGAAACATTTAAGTTGAAATAAATAAACTATAAGTATTTGATTTATCATTTTAAACATATCAATAGTTTATATGATGTGCAAGTGCGCATGTGTACGCCATATACACACGACGACGATTCGATCATAACGCCATTACAATGAAAAATTACCTGTTTGTATGTGAAAATATGAAAAATGCACTTCCACGTGGTATTGGTTTCTTTGTCTTCTTGATGCTAACCTCAGATAAACGTCGCGGTCGAGCTGTAGTCTCTGTTTTACGATTTGTATCACCTCGATTTTCTGTTTACATTGATATTGTTTTTGTACAATATTTTTTTTTTTATTTTATTTTTTATTTAAGTAGGTATTACGATTGGTTTTATGGATATTCATATTCCATTCATTATTCATTCATTCTAAAGTTTTTTTTTATTATTTGAGGGTTTTTGTACAGATACTAGATGTTTAACTTATGTATGTATTGTGAAGCAAGTACACCCACACACACACACATATGCATATATTTATGGGGATAAATATATGTTCAATGGCTACTTTACAAATTTCAAATATCAAATTTCAGTTAAATAAATATCGTTATTTTTTTATGTGTTCTTCCTACATATACAGTATAATTCTTCTAAGTTCGTCGCGGCAAAGATGGGTAGACCGGACCACTTAGAGAGACTTTGAGCACTTAGCGGATTCTGGAAAATGAAAAAAACCGGAAAAGTGCTCTTGTGTACCAGAGGTTGAAACCGACGAAATTACGAAATTCAGTTTTTTAAAATTGGCGACTGAAATATTAATTTTAGAATGTTTTGATGTAAGAGAGATTTGTGGGTTTGTAAAAAATCTACATTTTCGCTATTATACTCTTTTTTCCTGCGATATTTCTGGAGAGAGTTATTCGCCCCCAGCCGAAACTCAGACGATTTTTGAAGTTTAGAGTTTGACAGTGAATAGCTTTCACCCAGGATCATCTGACAGAAAAGCAGTACAGGAGAAAAATGTTTGTTGGCTCAACGGGAACATGGCTTGAATTTAACTTTTTCCTCTAAAATCAATAAGGCGCAATTCTACTGAAATCGCGCAGCCGACTGTTTATGAGAGGGCTGGGGACAAATAACTCTCTCCAGAATCATCGGAGGAAAAAACGTAGCAATAATGTAGATTTTTTATAAACCTACAAATCTCTCATACATCAAAAATGAATATTTCAGCCGCAAATTTAAAAAAACCGAATTTCTTAATTTCGTCGACTTCAACTTCTGTTGTGCATACACATTTTAGGCAATTTCCAACGTTTTTCTTTTTGGTGGACCACTTAGAGGAGTTATACTGTACCTAAATATTTTGGAACAAAACATATTTAGCAATTAAATGCAAAACGTTTTCAACATCTCAATATTCTAAATAATAATTATTTTAAAATAAACGAAATTATGTAAAATTGAATTGGGAAAAAATGTACAATAATTGCCTTTTTTTTTATTTCACATTTAATAAATATTGAGCATTTCATCCATACAACGTCAAATTGTTTAAGCGGATTAATTTCTCGAATTTCATTAACAGCAAATATTGTCACAATTTTGAAATTTGTCAGTTTCTTAATTCCGCGTCGGTTAAAAACAAATATCTTAACAATAAAAAAAAACCGAAATAAGTAATAAATAGAAATAAAAGCAAAGAAATATTTTTTTTTAAAACATTTTTAGGGTCGACAACTACCGCGAGTAGATCCTTTATAATTCAGGAAAGATTTTTGTTGCAGGCCAGAAATCAGTTATATGGCCAGGGGCCTAATTCTAACTTTGTGCGCATTTCTCATAAATGAGTTGGGTTCACCAGCAAGTGAGTAACATGCTCTGAATTTAATTTTAGTGCGTCTTTATCAGCGAAAATAGTTGTCAGTCGCTGCGGTTAGAATCGGCATTCTTGTGGATGTCCGCGCGTTATGTCAAATGTTTTTCAAGGCATTCAATTAAAAACAACTCGAAAAAAGAATGTTTTCGACATCGAAAATAAATTCGACAGAAAATGGTAGTTGCATGATGCAAAAGTATCGAATGTTCGATCTGGCGATATAAAAGATTTACCCGCAGAGCATGGTTAACTTCAATTCTCGATATTTTTTATTATTGAATTTTAAAATTAACAGCATGACGTCGCCGACGACAAAATTTGATCACTGCACGTGCACACATCTTACTAAACATTTTATTATGTGATTCCACTGTACGTGCCGTGCCACCTAAGCTCGTGACGGTTTTTTGATTTACCTACCAAAAATTGTACCTAGATGGGCTTTTGATTAATCGAAAGTTAATTATTGTGAAAAAAAAACTAAATTCTCCCAATTAATGAAACCCATTGCTGCTTCTTGCTAATGCACAAGAAATCTGTTGATTTTTGGACGAGCAAAACAAGAAAAAAAAAACAAAAACAAAAACATACCTTGTCCATCATCTTCATATCCTTCATCGTCATCTAAACGAATTTTTGTTTCTGAAAACGTTTCTTCATCACGATCACTTCTACATAGTAAGAAAACATAAAAAAAAAATTAAAATATATTTTAATTATATTCTGCACATCATGCTAAAAGATGACACAATCATTTCTATTAGATAAAGTATACTAACAAATTTTCGTCATCATCGTCAATATCAATATCATCATGTAAATCATCATCTTCATCCAATATTGGTGTTGGACTATGGGATTTTGTCTTATTTTCGTCTTCCTATGGCAGAAAAGACAAATTTATATTCAATTGATATTTTCAAAAATATTCACACATACAGACAAGAAACTATATTTTACTGATATTAAACCAACCTCATCTTTAGCAATTTCGGTTAGTGAATCGGCATCTGCTAAATTATCAACAGCAATAGCCAAGAAAACATTTAGTAGAATATAATTACCACATATAAATAGAATTATAAAATAGATGCATGCCAATACACCAAATGATGCAACACCACCATATGCTTCTATACCATCATACATAACTGTATTCCAATCTTCGCCAGTTAGTATCTATATATAGGCAAAATTAAATATTTTTTGTTTGTTTTTGAGAATGATGCAGACATTTATTTTTTTAGATAAACTATTGTATATTACAGCAAGAAATTTCGTGTTTACTCTCTGAAACTAAAGATTCACTTACCTGAAATACCGTTAATAAACTTTGCCAAAAACTATCAAAGTTTGATCGTGGTTTGTCACTATTTGCATCAAAATTAAATTTACCACCAAATACTTGCATTCCCAATAAAGCAAATATAACAATAAACAGAAACAATAACAGCAATAGAGATGCAATTGATTGTATTGAATTAAGTAAAGATGCAACCAAATTTGATAGTGAACGCCAATATTTTGTTACTTTGAATACACGTAATAAACGAACACAACGTAACACCGATATACCTAATGGTGGCATCAAATCATTTTTTGTTAACATCATTTCGAATATACTTCCAAATACAACGAAACAATCAAAACGATTAAATAATGATACAAAATATCCTTGAAAACCTAAACTATACATTTTTAACATCATTTCCATTGTAAATAATGCAACAAAAAACATATTAGTATTATCTGCAAATCACAAAAAGAAATAGAAAGATATTTTAAAAATTTGATTAATGATACAAAAAAGAAGAAGAAAAATATATGTGCTTTTACAACTTTTAACCATATAAGCTACAAACCTTGAAAATCATCTAGCCATGCAGGTTGATGATGATGCTCTGTAGCCAAAACACCCGTATTTAAAAAAACCAAAACAATAATAAGCCAATAAAATGCTTGCGATTTAACCGCTTTGCGACAAGCACGACGCATTCGTCTATTAATCCGATCAAAATCTTTTCTTTTCTTTTTTGTCCATTGTTCTTGTTGAATTTCACCCATTTCTTCGCCCAATTGATCGGTGGAATCCATTAAATCATTTTGCATTTTTGTTTTACCGCCCTGCATTATTGGTCCTTCGGCATCTGGTTCAATGTCTTCAGCTTGTGTTATCCAGTCTAAGTAGCCACGTAGATCTTCTTCAATTTGTTGTTTTTCACGTAACTTTTGAAAATCACCTCGATTTTTTGCTTTCGTACGTTCTTTTGAAAACTCTCTGAAATCGATAAATTTCGTTTTATTGATTTATTTCTTTTCTCTCGAATTATGAATTATCATTATAATTATAAAAATTCTTGTATTGCATTACAGATTAGAAAGGTGATTTTAATTTTAAAGTTTATTTCGCTAGTACTGATGTAGTCCTAGCAAAACAAAGGCTTAGAATTAAAACCAATTTATCATATTTTTCGTTATTTAATGTGATTATATTTATAATTACCCGCTCAAAACACCAAGAATTAAATTCATGACAAAGAATGCACCTAAAATGACCATTGATACAAAGTATATCCATTCCCAATAGTTTCCCATTGAATCTTGAATCTACATTAAATAAAAGAGAAACCAGGAAACATTAAAATTACGTTAATTTTTATGGCATTGGCTATGAGAGAGGCATAGGCATTATTACACTATATAAAACATCGGACCATCCTTCAAGTGTGATACATTGAAAGACAGTTAACATGGCCAAACCAAAATTATCGAAATTGGTAATGCCATAATTTGGTCCATTCCAATAGAAACTGCAAACCATATTTTCACTTATATCTTTACAATTAAAACCCTGCTCTCCGCACGGATGTGGCTCACTCATTGATTCATTTGCTATAAAGTAAATAATTAGAAAATTGTTATAATAACATCTCTTGTGAAAAAGATATTTTCACTCATGGTTTGGAATTCACACCTCAAACGGGATTCCTAGATATATTTTGGTACTTTCATACCATAACTAATACCACCTAGGGTATAAAGTATTTTATACCCTAATCAGGTATAATTA